>DWQX01003637.1:0-17185 GCA_018245475.1 Pharmacophagus antenor
ATATATATATATATATATTTATACATAGGCAGTAAAATGTCTGTTAGGTTCGGCTTATACAAAAGGCACCACAATAAATGAATAAATAAACCAAGAGAAATAAATTTTTCAATTTTTTTTTCTCAAGACTACATTATTGTAACATGTGTCCAAATATGTACAAACCTAACATATTTAAGAGAGAGTTTCTACGTGTTCTTAAAAAAATCACTGGAACCTAAGTTTCTCTTTACAGACGCTAAGATGGCATGCAAGCGTATAAGACTTGTCGAATGTTATTTTAAATTTAAAAACTTTCAGACAACACGTTAGTTTCGGCGTCAGAGAGTGCTATTTGACAACTTAAAATACGTGTAAATACCTTTGCACAAAACATATGTTGGATTCATTCGGTACAAGGCAATATATTATGTAAAGGTTCATTATGTGTTTATTAAGATAGATAATATTAAAAGTGCAGTGACAATGTTATGAAATTGTAAAATTATGAATAAGTATTATTATATAAAATAAATAAAGAATAACTTGATGGCGATGTCTGCCTTGCCCATTTTGATGACTCACATACACTATTTTTGTTTGAAGTGATCGTGCATTTACGGTGTACATACGACAAGTGATATTGTTTATAATTGTAAAAGAAGTTTACAGACGATTTTTAATTTAGTTTGCGCTTTCTAAAATCTGTAAATGAAACTCTCATATTATATCCTGAGCATTGAGCAGTTTAAACTGTCTTGCTTTTAAACTATTTCAGGTACGAAATATAAACCTTGTGATAAAGATCAAGGAAAATATAACAGGTCTTACGTCTCTCTGCTTCAATACGATCTTATTACGAAAGAGTCTTCAAAGAGTTAGTAAAAAGTCCAAGATCTGTCTACAAGGCCTGATAAGGACCCATCGCTGCAGCGATTAACTCCGCAGGTCGGGTCTCATCTCAGCGGCGACAATCGGTGCTTATATTAAACTTCCTGAGCTCCTAACAATAGCAAATAGTCCTCCCGAGAATTAAAACGAAAAACTTGTTTTTATTTATCTCCTAAGCGAATTAGAACATTTCAATCGTATTATGAATTTCTTCGTTACAAGATGCAGGTCCTTATATCGACTTTTGCACTTCACACATTTAGTTGTGCACATTTTAATTAGATATTAAATCGTGCATTATTATTATATAAATCACCTTAATTTGGTATTATTGTCATAATATTTTTATTAAGTGATTAATTACGTCATTCATCAATCATTGTTACTAAAGATTTTGTGGCACAACGGGAAAATTTATAGTCAGATGTTAAATTTAACCGTTTGACTATTGTAAAATCTATTCTGTAAATCTATCTATTGAAAGCTTGTATGGAACGATTAACGGTAATTTTATTGTTAGCAGCGTTATTAACACTTAGCACTAAAGGGTATATTTCCCTGCGAACAAATCATCGAATGGACATATTATAGCGATTTTAATGATACTCTACGTTAATCCTTTAATGATAATGTACATACATTATATATACTTTTACACTGCACATGAATTTAGGGGTTAGATCGCGTGGTGAGTGAGAATGACTTCTCGAGTGCAAATGATTAATATTCATTTAAAAATTTATAATTGGGTAATACTGGAGAAATAATTACTCGTAAAGTAGGTCTTTTTAATTTAACCGTTACCGCTTTGGACAAGTACCTAACCTCTCGTAAGTATCGATGGTTATTCGAAGTGGATTCCTCTGATGAATGGTGAAAGATGCTAGGGCACAGAATGGGCCGCATAAAATGAGTAACAGTGGCTTTCTTCATGGAGATATCAAAGCGCTCGCACCGAGCCCTTGTATTGAAAACTTATATACAGTTTGAAAAAGGAAGATAAAAAAACAAACATGAAACTTTTAAAGAGTTTGATAACAGTTACACAAGAATATAATATGCAAAACTTTACTCCCTCCGTGGTGCACAGCTTACCGCTTGCCTTGTGATGCAAAGTTCTGGAGTTTGATTTCTAGATAGTAGTGGTCTTCGAAACGAACAGGCGCTACCTCTCAATTTAAATATGACGCCATGCTGTGCATCGCCGTTCACACACGTGATGGCCCTAAGTATTCTGGACTACCGCGCTTCAACATCTAGGGCCTCATTGTCAATTAAAATTTTGACTAAATCAAGGTCAAGTGTTAACGCATAACCATTAAAAATAATAAAACGAAACATTTACCTCAAATAAATCACTGTGCATTGTTATTGAATCACAGCGTAGTGATACTTGAGATGTATTTACATCAATGCGGGTCTCTTATTCACGTACGCAGCGGATAGACGTTTAAATGCGAAGGTGTAGGCTCCCCGCACACAGAACTTTTGTTAACAGCTCAAAAAAGTTTGGAGACGATTAACTAACGAACTATTCGATTCATATGTTTCAATTGAATTACCTACTAATGGAAATTTTCTCTTAATATCATTTATTTAATTATTTGTGATTTTTATTTCATTTCTAACATCGGTTACTGCGATTTAAAATTGTAATAAAAAAACTCTTAAACTATTTTCAGTCGAAAAAAAGTTTCTATGGCGCAGATTTTATTTCCTTTACTTGAGAACGTTGAAGGACGACTTAAACCTGCCTTTATAGAATTATAATATTACGTGTACATGGTCTTAAAATGTGAATAGGTCATTGGATGAGGGCAGTTATAGTAAATGGAGAGATACAGTACAATATCATATGTATATCATACGGTATATGATAAGATGTAGTGGGTATCATTTCAATGTCTGACATTCGAAAAGGATGACACCACGGTTCTTTATAGTCTTAAGATCTTTCGAACTCATTATTATAGTTTTGATATACCATTATCAAAAAGCTTACCTCGCGGCTTCTTGTAAAAACACGAAAGTGGCGGGCTTGATTCCCAAGCCTCGTGAATATTGGAGTTTGGATGGTGGCAGGATTATTTCGAAGTGGTTAACCATTAACCTCGACGTCAATATGCCAGCATAATAGCATTGCCGTGTTCCGGCAATCATACATATGAGAGCCAAAAGTATTCTTATCTATGGGCTCATTGTCATTTAACGTTGAGTGAAATTGAGATCAAAATTGTTTATCCCTTGCCAATAAAAAAACTACAAAAATAATATAAGATGCGAATAAATTATTTAATTTTTCATTTTACAGTTTCGTGTACTGGATGTGTCATTGTGAATGATCTACGTTTTCAGTTTCTTACCCACACGTTGTTATAAACAATAATCTATGTATGCTCGATGAGCCATGTCCCCAACTAAGTTTTTTGACCTCCATTGTATTTAATCGGCCATTCGACGTAACAGAGGCTCTTTGGTTCGTTCACCTTTCTTGTTTTGACTTTTTTCTTTCTCTCTCTTTCGATAATAATACATTACTCATGAGACAAAATTACATAAATTAGAATATTTTAAACTTGCCGCCGTATACCGTTGATGTTTATGTGTTGTTTAGTGTTAATGATTTAACGGATTCATTTACCGCCGAGAGTAATTTGGGTTCCGTAATTAGGATCAATGATGAAATGTGGTGAATACAAGAATGTTTTAATACTTAGGATTGATCAAAATTTATTACGAAATTATCCTTCAGATGCTAATATAAGGGTCATATATGTCGTTGGATTCTGTTGGCTGATTGATTTTTTTTAGATATTATAAGATGGTACTGTTGGACTTTATCCATGGCAGCGTGGCTCAACCAATAGCTGTATTCCCTGGATATCTAAGTTTCAATTTCGGGGTCACTCATAATATAAGTTGTGGATATGTATGGTAAAAGGTTTTTCCAAGCCGTCTAGATTCCTGTATTCCTTCACGCATGCTATGAGAGCCGGTGTACTTTGTTCTATTAATTTTAAGTGCTCCCTATGATGCTTGAGTCCTTGTTCAATCTGGGGTTATAATGTATGAGAAGGATAAGCAGGATGCGTTATTATTAAGTTGCAAATTAAGTCTTTTATTGCGTAGTTACGACTCTCTTTTCTATTCAACAAATGAAACGCAATATTATTTTGCGATTTAACAAAATAATAATTTTACTGCCCTCTGGACGCAGTGCGTCGCTTGCCTTGTATACCGGGGTTCACAGTTACGAAACTGTAACGACATTATTAGTGGAGTCTGGATAGTGGTAGTGATAACGAAGTACTTTACCATGGTCAACTGGAACAAATCTCACGTTAAACCGGCTATGGTAAAAATATAACGGCACTATTCACGACGCTACGAATCCTAATGTATTTATTTTTAAACGCATTAAATTTCTTTTTGAGTTCCGTACTGGAGTCAAAACATTTCCAATAATGTTACATCGTCTTTCATATAAAAAAATAAATTATAATCATCGACTGCTTGCGCGGCGCAGTGGTTTACCCGCTTACCTTGTAACGCGGAGGGTCCTAGTTCGATTCTCAGGCGACAGTAGTGGTGGAGTCTGGATGGTGGTAGGGTTTTTCAAACCAGTTAGGCTAGCTACCTCCCTCATGCTCATCAGTCTGCTACCATAACAGCATTTGTGTGTTTCGGCAGCTATACGAGTACATGTGAGAGCCAGATGTATACTGGGCGAATATGCTTTACAATCTACGGCCTCATTGTCACTTGACATGAGGTGAAATTGAGACCACCGATAAAAAAAAATAGATTTCGCTTTTAATGGTATCGCTTGCAATAAATATTTGTAGTTACTACATCTAGTCTATGAATCCATTAAAACAAAAATTTAGACAACGCCACACAAAGTTTAGAAAGAATACGATTCGTCTAGTTAGGCCAGTAAATTCACTACATAGCCCTTAACTATGAATTGGACTACTATGGCATTCACCCAGATAGTTTCTAAGCCCGAGGCGTTCAAACGCACAATGACTACATCGCTTAGTTTTAGACAGAGCGTATAACTTACTCTTAGGTAATGTTAGTCTAGAGGCTGAAGGTGCAAAACAACCAACAGAGATTACTAATAGACTAATTATGTACAAACAGAAGCGATATGAAAATGTGTAATTGTACACAAAATGAATAATTATACAAATATTATGTTGTTAAAATCGAGATTTTTTTATGTGTACCCTAATAATGAAAGAAATAAGGATTACGGTGACGCAAATAAAAAAAAGTTCACAATTATTTCAGGGCAAACAACTGGACATCCAATTAGTGTACGAGTTGTTCCATCCGCCGGGAAATAAACAGACTGTAATAATGATTACATAAGTATATTATACAAGTTCGTTGTTTGTGTATTTCTTGACACTAATATATAATTTTAATGTTATCGTCATTATCATTATGATTTTCATAATCATCACAAGAATGTGATTGTCCACTATACGGACGTAAGCGCTTACCAATGAACTCTTAGACCGGTCAAAGAATATACGCTTTCAAGTTTTTATGTTAACAATGGACCAACACTTTATACATTAAATGTTTAGTTACAATGAGGCCCTAGATGGTGAAGC
Organism: Pharmacophagus antenor; assembly: GCA_018245475.1. Classification (NCBI taxonomy): domain Eukaryota; kingdom Metazoa; phylum Arthropoda; class Insecta; order Lepidoptera; family Papilionidae; genus Pharmacophagus; species Pharmacophagus antenor. The sequence continues at coordinate 5,496 of DWQX01003637.1, forward strand.
GTCGTCGTGAAGAAGTCTTGCCCATAATACTCTGGCTCTCACATGTACGAATGCCGGAACAAAGCATTGCAGTTATACTTGCAATTTGAAGTTAAATGGGATTTGAAAAAAGCTTCAGCGGTGATTTTTCGCTGCGTGTCATATTCAAATTTACACAATTAGTATTAATATACAATACGGAGTTTATTATTAACACCAAAGCTGATTTTAAAAATGTTTTTCTGTTAATAGCCGAAGATATCAAATATAAAATTATTGAACACCTCTTAAGTTTCAATGCACAGTTAATAAGGGGATAATAGAGCGGCTAAGCAAGCATCAGTTAATATTTATAAGTTCTGCTTCATCCCGCTCTCGGAGTTCATCTCTCATCTCGACGGATTAAACTCAGACGGCTGACGCTCTACGATATAAAATCTACTGCTTTGTTTCCTATGGTTTGTTTGTAATGCAATCATGAAGGAATAACCAGCTCAACTTTTATATCAGCACAGTTTTCATTGTTTACGATCACAAATATGAAAAATCTTAACATCTTTTCATTTATATATCTACGGTTATATTAAAATATGGATTACATTTATTCTACGATTAAACATTTCATTGAGAATTTATGTCGTAACATTATATACGTAATAACAAGTGACGGAGCCACGGAGCAAGCTTTACCACATTTTTTTATCAACAATGTTCTAGCACGATCTCAATTTCACATGATGCTAAGTGACAATAAGAACGTAAGGGGTGATGCATGTTCGGCCAGAATACTCTTGTTCATATATGTACAACTGTCACAACACGGGAATGCTGTCGTGGCCGCGGGACGTCATTTAGACTGCGGGTATATTCGGAAAATCCAACCACGATAATGGCACCACTATTTATGTGACTCAGGTATTGAACTCGGGGCGTTCGTGTTATGATAAAAGTCAGTTTAACGTAAATACCTAGGTACATATTAAAATTTCGTATATAATGTCGATTGTTTTTTAAGCACATTGTACTTTTGTGCTTCTATAGTCAAATATATATATATATATAAAGTCTTTTTTTTTTAATGATCTTAATTAACAATAATTACGAGTAAGTACTGTATGTATTGCCTAATCAACTAAACTTTAACTAAAATTAAATGGTTGTACAAATATTGCATTAATTAATACAAAGTGTGGCCTCCTCTGTTATTGAGAACTTACTGACACCGATTATTCATAGAATCGTTGAGACTGTTAATGTTATCTTACGGCAATTGCTCCCAATGAAATTTTAGTAAGTCCTTCAGTTGTTGGATTGTCGTTACTCCATTAAAGTCCTTTAAAACACGTCTCTGGAGCATGTCCCACGAATGCTCGATGGGGTTGAGGTCTGGCGATTGTGCAGATCAAGGCAATACCAAGATGTTTTCCCTTGCCAAGTACTCCCGTGAGTGCAAAGCTGTATGCGAATGCGCATTGCCATGCATCAACGTGAAATCGGAGCCAAATGTTTATGTGAATGGACGGATATAAGACCTTAGAAGATCCTCAACGTAATTTACAGCGTTCATGTCTTACCACTTACAAAAACGAGCTCAGTTCGTCTATTCTTCATAATACCCGCCCATACCATAACTGTTGAACCGTTGTATGAATGCACTTCAGTCTTTCAGTATTTCCAGGACGACGGTACACTCTTACCCTTGTAGTATCAGGCTAAAACCCAAATCGCAAAATAAAATTTTATACCATTGTTCCCGAGTCCATGTAATGTGCTCCCTACACCATTCATTTCGACGAGCGCGATTCCCGTGACGTATGGGTGGGCACCTAATTGACCATCGTGCTCGTAGGCCAGACTCATGCAGCCGATTTCGCACAGTTTGGCAGCTAACAACAACACCACTTGAATTCTGTAGCCATAAACCTATCACTCGGGCTGTTAACAATGGCTGGCGTCTTGCTCTCAGTTTTAAGTATCGATCTTGCCGTGTTGTTGTACACCTTCCTCGATCTGAGTGCTGTTCAACAGTATCTTCCGTGTTAGTGTAACGCTGATGAAGACGGCAAATAACGCTTTTGTTGAAGCCAAAATACCGAGACACCTAAGATTGACTTCTGCCCGCTTGCAACATCCCTACAGCTCTTTGCATTTCATCTGCGTTCAAATGACGTCGCTCCATGACGTAAAAAATGTCTTAAAATCCCAATTAGATCAATACTTTTTTTTAAATTATTGTTTAAATAATAAAATTGATACAGATTACTACATTTTAATAAACAAACGCCATAAAATTCGAACAAATGCATTCGATTTTCAATTTGTGAAAAAAAAAAAACAAATGATACTCGATTTTTTTTACAACCAGCAAGTTCGTCCTATAAATCAAAAAAGCTTATGTAGGTATTACCTACTTGGTAAGAAATTATATAATAATTGATTAATCATTTGAAATAGTATGTGTTGCTTGGACGTTTTTGATGTGTATATAGGAGTTGGGTTAAAAGATAAAGTCCTAACTATATATTTTGTAAATCACAAAGGCTGAAGTATGGAATGACTGTAATGTCCGCGATTTCATAACAAACGAATATCAGTCGAATGCAAGGCCGGCATCAAAGCATGGTTTTGTTATAATAAAAAGAACAGCGAGATATCTCTCGAACGTTCATTTGGTAGTGAATGCTATAGCCTGAATATAACAATGATTAACTCGTTAGAATAAATCATGTTATATATACATTGCTCATGAATTCATTACATCCTTAATGTTTTATTTGTATACTCAGGGTCTCATCAACAGGAGGACCTAACGCGAGGTTTAAGTTCACGACAAAAGTCAATGTTGAACCTAGATCGCCCATTGGGACTACTATCGTGAGGACTAAGATTCAAACGTTATAATGCTGAAGAATTATTTAAATGATAAGTTGTTTAACAAACCTAGGTCGAATTGTCAATAAATAATACATCTTAAAGTATCGGCATAAAATATTATACATTACTACCCGTTACCCGCTCGCTTCTCTGGACGTATTAATTTTTTTATTTTATAATAAAATTAATTCTTGTCCATTATGTGTATCGAGTCCATAGGCTTGAAGAATAAAAAGTTTCATAGAAATTTAATACAAACAAGGGGCTTAGAATAAAAAAAAATACCTTCTTAGTGGACGCAAGTCACAAAGAACATATCCTCCCAATTTCATGTCTAAGACCAGTGGTTTGGACTATCCGTAGGTATATAAGGTAATCAGTCAATTATTCAGCAGGAGTTTCGTGCATATTCGAAAAGGGTTCCATTCTCCTATGGTAGGCCAAGTTTGTTAATTTGACATCAAAAAAGTGTCTAACGTATATATATGAAGAATTTTTGGAGCCAGATAGAAAAAGTTGTAATAACGTTTTTAACACGTATAACTTATCAACTTATCCATCTACAACTTGGAAGCTTCGAAAGGATTGAATCGATTTTGATCTTTTTAATTTTTTTTTATTTTAAAGTTTAACCCCGAACGACGCAGTGTCCCAAGAATTTATTAATGCGCTTCAATTCCTTGAAGAATGTCAAGTTCTATTTCTCGTTCATTTTCGTTTGGGTAGACGATGTATTTAACATAATTGAATGTTCTAATTAATTTTGCAATATAATGAGAAACATAGTGTTAATAAAATCACTGCCGGTAACAAATCTCACAGTTGATTAAACCGTCTCGTTTTATAGCTCCACGCGGCCGATACTGTATGTTTTTTGTTATGTGCATAAATATTTCATTTATTCACCGCCGCATGTATGGAACTCACGTAAAGTTAGAATGAGTTGAGCGCATTCATAGCATAGCATTAGAGGAGCCGCGGGTGTCTTCCGAATTAAGATCCCGCGACTCCTCCGAAACGCTGAGGACAACCACCGAGGGGGTTTTAGTGAGTAAAAATCTCACAGAACCCTGACTTACCCCCACAAGAAAGGGTATCTTTAAAAGATTTCCCCCCGCTATCAAAAAAAAATGGGCATATTTACTGTGCGAAAATATTTTTCTTTTATCACCAATGAATGAATACTTGACCTCGCTTTCACGTGATGGCCGTAGATTGTGAAACGTGTTCACCCAGAATACTCTGGCTTTCACGTGGATGTCTACGGAAACACAGAAATAGTGTTGCGGCGGCAGATTGATATTGAAAGGGGTAGCTAGACAGGCGGGCTAGAAAACCGACCATCGTCTAGACTTTACTACTCATGTGTTTAGAGTAGAATCCGAAACGGTCTTGTTACAGGGCTAGCGATAAACTCACAAATTAAGGGTTTTCTACCACAATTTAATTCATTCAACTGCAATAACTATAATTCTTATATCTTATATGGTTATAAAATTAATTCGCAGGGCCGATACGATACGAAGGTGAACAAAAGGCACAATTAATTCAATAGAAACAGTTTCTACTAATCAACCCACGAGAGAAAATAAAATTTGTTCGAAGATTCACTATAGAAAACTTGAACTATATTATTAAACTCGAATTATATAAAAAGGCCGTCATAAATATTAACGTTATAACATGTGTATACTTACTTTATATCTCATACACACACGCACACGCACACATATATATATATATATATGCTAATCACCAGATCTTAAAGGTTCTCTTAATATTAAAAAGGAAACAAGTATACTAAGTAAATAGTAAAAAGGAATGAGTTATATATTTGTAGGTAGGCGGTACTTCGTAATGAGTCATATAATTCTCTTTGCATTTTTATAAGTTATCTTCCGCCGTTTTTTTTGTTTATTTTCCACTACTCTTGCCCTGTAATCAATCTAAGTACATTACTTAGAACTCAGTAATGGAATATTAATATAAATTTGTTCTCTTACAGAAAAGTTACAATATTTACCGACAGCCCTGTCATCGGAACGGGTTTGATGCCAGGCGTGTTCGCGGGCGAAGTTTTTTTCTTTTTTATGTATATAGATTTATACGAAAGACTTCATATAAATGTATAAGTCTTTCTTACACATTAACACTACATACACCGGACCAGTCATTTTGACTGGACGACCCTATGTAAGAAGTTACGTATATTGATATGAGTTTGATATTTTTTTTTACCGCCTCGGGCAACTTTGTTCTATGTATTATTGTGAAACAGGAAAAATATGAATACAATAATGCACAAAACTAATACAGGTACGAAAAGAAAACCATAAAAGTGTGTCGGTAAATCTAGTGTTAAAATCGGCGAACGTTTGCCCTTCGTTGTAGCATCAACATTTCAGAGCTAAACTAACCGGTTTTTGTAACACCGATTTTCCGGTCTTCGCGCTCAACAACAATAATAATAATAACATGTCTGAAATATTAAAGTTATGTACCCGATATTACGCGAACGTGTAAGGGACAAGGTTTTCTTTAATCGGTACCGGTTACGGTCTAACAGATGGCCTCGATTTCACTTGATGTTATGTGACAATGTGGGCGTAAATGGTAAAGCGCGTTCGTCCAGAATACATCTGGCTCTCACACGTATGACTGTCGGAACACAGTAATGCTGTTATTGCTACAGATTGATGTTGCGGATCATCGGGTCCGAAAAACCGTACCACCATCCAGACCCCTCCTGTATGCGGCCCAGGAATCGATACCTGGGACCTATGCGTTAAATGCCAAACGGGTGAACATAAATTTATTGATATACATACACATAAATGACGTAAATTTTGTACGTTAATTTTTATATACATATATATTTTTAATAATGCTCTCATATTAACACAAGCGGTGATGGAGTTGTAAGAAATTCATATAAATCGATAAATAAACTTTGGAAGATTGAGCCATTAGCAGCAACCGAACGTAACCTGTATCATATATTTGTAAGAAATAATATTAATCTCTATTATAATAAACTATACGAGAATAAAAGAAAAACATCGCGTAATTAAACAATCGAGACTTTTAACCCTTTAAGCGCTTTGAACCTATTTATGTTTTAACATAATGCTATTCTATTTTGGCTGTGATAGGTTCATATTAGTTTTCGCATAACCATTAATTCTCATATCATAGTTGCTTAATGAAATGAATGATTATTATGACTTCCGATTTCACTAAATTGTTTATTTCAATCACAACTGACATATTTCGCGATTAAGAATCAAGTCTGCACGAAGTGCGCTCTCACGTAATAACTACGCAGTCCGTAATGGGTTTGCTTTTATCGTATAGAGTGGGTAGTCCACAGTGCACGCATAACGTCAGCTGAAACGGCGCTCAAAGGGTTAAAAACCACCGCAGGGTTATTACGGTGGCGAGAGGATTGGGTCGTTTCGGTTTGCAACGTTGAGATACATTTTGACTTCCTTCACGAACAGTATCAAAGTACTAATCCAAAAATCAAAAAGAGCACGTCTCTTAACACTTATTATATGTTATCTCTTACAACACAATAGTTAAGCTAATTAAAAAAAAAAACTTAAATTATTTAAAAATTGTTTACCACTCTAATTATATCCGTATTAAACGTATTGAAATATATTTAATAATTATTTAATTTGATTCAACCGAGGTCAGGCACTGTACAGAGATACGCTTCAAATAATTTTGGTTATTTCATATATTTTACAGTTAATTAAAAAGACGCGATAAAAACTCACTGTATACACATATGTATGTATCAATTTTATCACTCATGTTACAATTTGGAGGACGTATTTATACGCTAAACGCAAAGGTTTTACTGGATAAATATTAAAAAAAAAACATTATGTTGCATACGTAATCCCGTTAGAACTGAACTGACTCTAACCAAATGACAACATTTTAATCTCGGACTCGAAATTAAGTCCGTTAGTTTTGCATATGATATTAAAACAAGAAATCGGCGCATGGAAACTAAATCCTTCAGCGCTATATCATTACTCCCTTTAATTATTTTTTTTTGAGATTTTTTTGAACTAGTTGCTAATTCCTTTTCTCTTTATAGAAGAGCGTTTATAGAGAAAATTTAATAAGAAAATTCTAAAAAAATGTGGTCAGATACAAAATGGAAAATATTCGAATGCGGCTATTGACTGTCTCTGTGATGGGGTGTCTTGTAACGCCGAGATCCCGGGTTCGATTCCCGAGCCGCACCCCGGCTACCAATCGCAATGTTAATCTTGTGCCATAACAACGTTGCTGTATTCCGGCAGTCACACATGTGAGAGTCAGAAGTAAAATGGGCGAACACGCTTCACCATTTACGCCCTCATTGTCACATAACATCGAGTGACATCGAGGCCATCTGTTAGACCATAACCGATAATAAAGAAAACCTTGTCCCTTACACATACGGGTAATATCGGGTACATAACTTTAAACTTTAGACAAATTATTATTATTGTTGAGCACGAAGACCGGAAAATCGGTGTTACAAAAACCGGTTAGTTTATTGCTATAAGGTTGATGCTACAACGAAGGGCCAACGTTCATCGATTTAACTGGGTACAAGGTGACGTTGACACGGTTTTTTTTATGCATCGTTAATGACGTATGACGTTATTGTTCCAGTTATTTTTATTATTAGTCAATAAATTTTATTAATAACATATAAGGACACATATAAAATCTCTTTTATGAATTTTGTATTTTTATCACGTTCAAGAGGCTAAACAGATATTTGTGGACACAGGCCTTCCCCGATGCCTTCCACCATATGTGGTCCTCTGCTCTCCTCATCCAGCCGCTTCGCGCAGTCCTGACTGAATCGTCAGTCCATCTGTTGGGAGAGCGCCCTACTCTAATTCGTACAAACAGATAGACGTGTTAAATCTGCATCATAAGTTTTTTGTGTGGTACCGCGGGGGCTCAAGACTCTTGGTGTAAAGGCATTTTTCTTCGAAAAAAAGAGAGTACCCTTTATTTCCGATCCGTCAATAAGATTAGGATCATTTGTCACAGCGGTTATTTTACCATCGTCCCGTTTATAAACAGCTCATTTTATATTTCCATTAAATGGGGTACTCGCCGTCATCTCTCACAAGGTGATAATGGTGATTACGTCGGGACGGTTGTTCAAAGCTGTCGTTCATATATCGTTGTTGTTGATATATCGGTTTTCCCACGATCGTTTGCTTATACGGTAGGTCAAGGTCGACGGGGATCGAACTGACGAATCTTTGGTAGGTATAGTACCACGCGAGTAGACATTACGATGTCAGATCGGTAATGGCCGTTTTAAAAGTCAACAATCTTTTATCATTTACACCAACATTGATTCACTTAATCTTTTATATGGTACAATCGTTGTATATATGCAATAAGTTTCTAAATACGACTTATTTTTACATTGTATTTTAGATATTTCCTTTTATGAATTGTCTATTTGTCTTTGTGTGTATTTTTATGTAATTTCATATAAAAACTGTTTTATTACATCGGTTATATTTTTTGTTATTGGTTATGGCCTAACACTACCTCAATTTCACCTAATGTTGAGGCCGAATATGGTTAAGTGCGATTGCCAAGAATAATTCTGATTATCACATGTATTTATCACATTATTGCCGGAACTATCCATCTAGACTACTACCGCGGCTCACGAATCGAACCCAAGACCACCGTAAGATGCGGTAAACGACTGCGCTACGAACGCAGTCATAATATTTAAGAGACATTTAATAGAGGAAAAATATTTTCTTTTTATATTTTGTTCTATTATCATTAGCGCGAATGTATTAACAGGCACCAGTCAATGAAATAATAACCTTATATATAATACGTTAAAGGACAATATTGTGCATGTGCGTAATAAGGCCCCGTAACTAAGGTCATGTCGATGTAGGATATAAATCAATTATTCATGACCAGACATACACTAGATAGATGACGGATAAGATATTATGTACGCGAATTATGTACGCAATTATCCCGCAATTGTATTTGGTGCAGAATGAATATTATTATTTTTTAATTGAATAAGTTCGCATTCGACGAACTAATATTACGGTTATTTTTAGTGTAACATAATTTCATAGGGCACACGATTTCTGTAAATATTTTGAAACATCTTCTAACAATGTATAATAAAATGTTTTGTGGCGTAGGTATATAATTCTTTTTTTTATATTAAATAAGGTATCATAAAATAGCAGAGTTTAATACGTGGCGAATAGTGCATATTCTTATCTTACGTTTGTGTCTTAAAAAATTTCAACCCAATGTTAAAACTGCGGTGATTTTTTTTTAATATATTGTATTTTATCTATAAATATTTCATATAAAAGCTATGCCGATCTGGTTGAAGTTGCCATGCTAATCTATTCTGTATTTATCTATCTCGAATTTAATCATTAGTATATTATCGGATTAAAGGTGTTAAAATCGATATTACATTTTGCGTTCTGATACTTAAATTAAAAATAAATATTTTTCGTAAATTAGAAACCTATGTATACGTCAATATAGATGGTAATATGACTAAAGTTAAGCGTAATTTATTATACACAAACATCCATTTTCGTAAATAACAAAGTATAATATTAATAATAAAATAGGATACATATTAAGTTATATACATATATCGCCTTGTGTTTAAACAGTAAAAGCGCGGAATAAAGAAAACTGAATGTACTGCAGACTGTCTGTGCAAAATGCTAATTTGAATCTTAAGTGGGTCAATGAACTAAACTATGGGAGTTGCGTACGCTCCACGAAGCGCATTCAATGGCAGAAAGCGTGAGTATGTTTGCAAAAAGATAATATCAGTTTTTACTTTCGCTCTATATTAACTTTTGAAGGTGTAAATGTTTATGTTGAAAATTTATTAATTAGGAACGGTTTGTTTACATACTTACACTAATGATCTTTGTTTTATTCTTTCATAATCGATCAATCGTACGGTATTTTAATATTCAAAATTATTGACAGATTTAACTCTTTATATAGTTTTGTGTGATGAACGCAGTTGCTTATATGGTGCTCGCTTTTTCATTTCCCCTTATCTTAAGTTTAGATCGGAATGATGTTAGTAATTGACTAATATCACAAAACCACAACGGTTACGCTGTTTTGCGAAAATTGCGAGTTAACATACATAGAAGTCCTAATGTATTTATTGTCATACTTTACACTAAAACTTAGTTTCTTTCATTTTGTTTAATATATATATTTTTTTCTTTTTTATTTTCGTTATGCAATAAAGACTATTCTATTCTATTCTAAAAGTGTTTTGGATTCGGTTTTTTTTTAATTTTTTTTTTTTTGGATTTTTTGTCACAATTGTTCACTTGTTTAAAAACGTTCTATAATGTATTTTTAACGGCTAACTTAACTCAAGACTTGGAACACAGCGAAGCTGATATGGCGGCAGAGTGGTATGGCGGATGGAGGTTGAATGGTGGTGATGGTGGAGTTCTTTTGAGAAAACTATACCGCCGTCCAAATTCCACTACTCAACTGACCCGGGAATCGAACCTGTTTCTTCCCGCACGGAGGCCGATAAAATCTTATTACTTGTTTCTGTATAAGCCAATTAAACAGTCGTTTGCTATGTTATCTTAATAAAAAAAAAACACTCGAAACTAATGAGTGGGTAATTTCAGTGGTGGTGTCTATAAGGCAAACGTGAGCTCTTAACCAGTTCAGTTCGATCGACGTACATACAAGTCAATTTAAATCTGTACTGAGAAACAGTTGGCGTGTATTACACGGTGTAAAACAAAAAAAAAATATCATCGACATGTATATAAATATTTCGTAAAATTTATATCAGGATTCTTTACTCTGTATTTAGCATTTAAATTTGTCATTGCTAGCATTTAATCCTGCACTCTGCGTTATTTTGAAAAGAAATTCTTCCGTTAACAAGGTTAAATACTCATCTACATGAAAGAATATTGATACGTAACGTGTTTTTATCTATTTTATGATCTGTATTCTCGATATTTAGTATCAATTATGATTTATTAGTATTCCTTAAATGAGGTATACCGGGCTTATAAGGTAATACTGCCACTGGGTGTTTTTTTTTTTCCCCGAGAACTGCCTGTAACGACATTAGCAACTCCTATTTATGTGACCAGGTTGTAGTGTGCACACATTATTGTTTTCCCGGAATGAGTGACACACCATATTAAAAGGTACTCTGTGAAGAAATATATTGTTTATATCATCATTTTATTATAATAAAAAAGAATCTGTTCATTCCGATTGTATACAAATCATTTTCGTGATAATGAATCGAGGTGATTAGAGAAAGAAAAAAAAAAGGAAAAAATAAGGAATGATTCCACGAATTCAGTCGGCAAGAAACGTTTTCACAGCCTTCAATTAATTCTATAGCGAAGATAATTTAAAATGGTTTAAAATATAAATATTCACGATAAAGATGTCGTGATGGTTGTGTCATTCGGTACGGCGTCTCGTGATGGAACAATGGTCGTACCTATTTGCGAATTAATTTCGCGTCATGTAACTAATAACAATGAAATGATTCTAGGTTACAATTGTAAATCAATGGCATAATTTATTCACGATAAAAACAGATTATAAAATTAGCGCGCTAATTTTTGCTCATTATTCACCGATGACTCGAATTCGATATTGCGTATTCACCGTTTCGGGTGATAACAGCGTCTTGACAATGTTTATTTGCTTTTTTTTTTGTTATCGCTGGGAAAAATGCATTAGGCATCCCCTCCCGCCGGGGGACGGGAGGGGTATGTGGGACT
>DWQX01003638.1:0-17179 GCA_018245475.1 Pharmacophagus antenor
GGTTTTTAGTGGGTAGCCCCTGGAAATAATTCTATTTCCAGGAAAAGTGCCCTTCTCAGGGCGCCGGTAGCCCCACATACGCCTCCCCCTCCCACGGGGGGGAGGGTACGGTGCAGCAATGCATTTTCCCCGCGCAAACAAAAAAAAGGGTATATAACCACATTATAAAACTGGCTGTGCATATTTGATCCATGGAAACGAGTGTGATTTTAATATAGAAATGAATCGGACCAGTGTTTTTGTACCACTCAAGTAATGGATTTATTAAAATAGCATAGTTTTTATAAGTCACAATGTTCAGAGCGCACATGCTTCACAATCTGTGGCCCCATTGTCCCATACATCTGAGGATATTGTGGTCTAATACACGATATTAAGTTGTAAAAATCTTTATATGTAAACTATGTAAACAATTAATTTAGTAGCAGCTAAGAAATTTATCATTTGTCTCATCCCTATGCTTCCATACTTTTTTAGAATACCGCTTCTTTTACAAAGAAAAAAATTCTTGTATTGTATTTATATAAATTTTGTATTATATTATATTTCTATTGAGGTAGGTACATTGCGACCGCCTCCTAAACTGCCCTAACCCTCCCAATTCCTTCGTAAAGTTCCGGAACTCACTAAGGGGCGGTATCGCTCCCGTTGGGAACATATCATGTTTATATTTTTAACGAAAATATTTAGCAACGATGATATTTATAGAAAAAAGAGAATTTTCATATTTATTCATTCCAGGGTTCGCGGGTTTTTGAATCTCCTAAAACCAATATCTGGTGTTCCCCACCGGCCAGCGCTTTGCCGGCTCCGACGTCATTGCTTACTCATGAAAATAAACGTAAGTAAATAATGAATTAATTTATTGCGATACATCAATTAATATCTAATATTAAAGTTTTTCCTGCTGTAGTGAAATATATTTTTATTTTTTCTTGACGGATCAATCCATCGGTACAAATTATAACATTGTTTTCTAAAAGAATGCTATCTGTACTAACCATTTGTATAATTTACTTGACAGTAGATAAATTTAGTACTTAAAATAATTTTGGACAATTAATGTAAATACTTGAGAAATGAAAAACAATAGCTATAAATAGAAGTATAATTTGTAAAATGAGCGTTAGTTCACCTTTAGACGAGCGATTCACATAATTAATAATCAGTTCGTTTTCCGGTGTCATCAGGTCGTACACGTTTAGCAGCGCGGTTTGATGCAGCTTAAGTCCATTCCTGTAAGTAAAAAGATGCATTCCTTACTGTAACCAAATATTTAAGCGATGTGCATGTATGTGGAAAATGTTCAAATGGAATATTAGATAGTATCAAGGTTTGCAACGAATTTTATCAACAAGACGTGTGTCCTAAAAATTGTGATGTCTATAACAATAATGTTTTAGATGTATTTTTGTGTGTTTATTTAGGTTAAGTAAAATATTTGCGTTCGTAAAATGTTATCAAGTGCTGCTTTAAAATTAAATCTGGTAGACAGACAGGTGAATGGCAAAAGTTGGGAAAATATTTATTTTAGATATTTGTTGTTATTTATTGAAAAGCAGATGCCTCGTTTTTATAGTGTTTATATCTCTATTCTGTATGTTCTGTACATTGTCGATTGTCTAAAATTTACTCGTACAATATTTCAGTACAACAAATTTCCCGAGTACTTTGGATAATTTTTAGTCAATAATTTGATTTTACTCTTTGACGACTGTATATCTAACTTTGAAGCTTTAATTGTGCATATTATGACTGAAACAAATACACTGTAAGTTATATCTGTATAATTAATTAGTAATTTTGTTTTGTCTCTAATATAGCATATTAATGTATTTATTTAATTAGCAATTTTTTTGACCACTGAAATTGCAATACAGTAAAATGTTAATTATTTTTTTTATTATTAATTTTTGTTTTTGTGTAAGTTTTTAGCATTTACGAACCACATATCATTTAAACATTGAGGGGTTTTTGGCGTGTGTTATACGGGGCACGAATTGAATAGCCCTAGAGATGTGTTGTGTGATTTAAAAGCGCTTATAACATTTTTCGAATGTCCATATAAAGTACAATAATCATATTAATCGTTAATTTTTGAGAAAGAATTTTATCCTTTGATATATGATCTCAATTGATTCTGTAAGTGTATTTTGTTTATTTTATTTGGCTTTACATGTATTTAGTTATGAAATTTATCAATAGATTGGTATTTCATCTGAGTAAATAAAATTATTTTTAGTTTGTATATATCATAAAGTCGAATTTACGTACTTTTAGATAATGTTTACATTCATTCAATGTCAATAGCAATTTGTTTCTAAATAACTAGAATGTTACTTCTAGTTTCGTCCGTATTGGGGTACATCATCTAAATAAGCGTGCACGCGCATCTACCATTTATTATTATTACTATTTTACAGTATAAACAAATCGTTCAAAAGACGCTCCCGATAAAAATGATTATCCCCGCCAATACGGGCGAAGTATGAGTACGACGCTTATTTTAAAATCTGCACTACACCACTAAGAGTCAATTATAGGATGTTCAAAGGTTTTTGTAATAAATTATAATTAAGTTAAATCTTATTAATTAAATAGATTGCTTTTAAGCCATAATGTGCAATGGTTGTAAATTTTTTAAGAAAAAATATCGTCGTCCATGTTGATCTAGGGGATGAAAGAGCAGCTATGAAATGTGCATTTGTCGTATATATGTGTGTTTTTCAGTGAAAGTATGTCGGCCAGTCTCACATTTGTTTAAGAAAGACTTCCGACCGTTCTTATAGAAATTACCGTAAATATAAGGACGTAGTGCTATGTCATATTCTAATAAGCTGTTTGTGTCGTGTACTTCATTGTGTAGATAGATATAAGTTGTAGATGCTCATTCATCATAATATTTTATTAAACTTTTTTATATTTTTTATATCTTTTCATTTCTTTTAATAGGAATAATGCGCAATCATTGAAATAATTACCCAGTTTATTAACTTTATCAATTACTTTTAGAGATAAATCTAATGATACATTATTTATTTTAATAATTTAATATTGTCTAATATTAAATTATAAGTTCAGCATAGATTAATATTAACGTAAAGTATAATATCTTATTTTTTTACTATTGTATTTTTTGTAAATAGAGATACAATATGTTTTCAATGTACTAAGAGGTACCGAAATAATCACAAACTTAACAAAAAACACCACTTTATGTAAATATACATAAAATTTCTAAATTTTAAAATATGATATTAAAAATGCTTTCGCTAGTATCAACATGGAAATCGATATTTTATGCTACTTTACTAAACAAAATTGTTGAATAATGTAAGCAGGCTCTTGCATATGAATATAGAAGTGTTTTGAATATATGCCAATGTTTTGAAAGTAAAATGTAAACACTGCCGGATCTGCATTTTACCCACATAAATAATGCAATACACTTAAACTTTTGTTCCATTAATTTAGGTTTATTTAAAAAATATATCGCAATTTTTATTATTATTTGTTTCGTATTGGCTATTTAGAAACAATGACAAATATAGTTATTTTCTTTCAGTACAGTGATACAATCAAAAAAACTGTGTTAATATTATTATCTTTCTATCATACAAAGTTATTTTTTGAGACTGTAGGTTATATAGTCTTAAGTATTATAAGGAAATATTTTTACTTTTGTGACCAATACAAGTTTTAAAATTTTAAGGATAAGATAGTTTTAAGATTTCAAAAACAGTAGGTGTGATCGTCTTATTTTCTATCTTTGTATCTCTGTGATCCTTGATTTCTTATTGTAATTCCAACTCGATTTAATCACTATGTCTGTCTGAATGTAGAATTTTGTCAAAATGCATGAATATAAAATGTAGTGTTGGAAATAAATGTTATTTTTCAAAACAAATCTTTTCTTTATCAATGTTTCAATATGTTTTCTATATATTCCTTGTCCATGTAAAATTCTTGGTTTCTTCTGTATAAATTGAGCGTTTTAGATGTATGTAATAATAATATTGCAGAAAGTACGCATCGTATTACATATTACCAAAATAGTACAATGTGTTTGGTCAATTTACATTATGGTATATTTTTTTATTATAATGGTGGAATAGTAAGTCTAAATAAGGCATAATAATAGTCTGTAACAAGTTACTGGTTTTCAAAATATTTTAATCTTGTTTAATCGCATAAGGGTATAATTTTATTCCTATTAACAATAACTATATAATTTCGTTGAATGTTGTAATACTAAAGGATTTTGACATCAATTGCATTTTAAAGATAGTATTAAGTAATTTAGTTAAAATGAAAATATATTGTGATTATAAATAGCTCATCCTTTTTTCAAACTATGTAACTGTTTTTTTTTATATAAAGACACAAGCTTAGAACTGTCAAATTTAAAAACGATAAATAATGTTTGAATAAAACATTTAGTAGGTGTCGTCGTTGCTTACTTTTCATTTTTGTTTTCTTATCGAATTTCTGGTTTATTAATGTAAAACACTAAAAATGCACTCAGTTTTCACTTAGATGCAATTAATTGATAAATGAAATTGCAATACCATGTGTTTACCAATAATAATTCACTGAAATATATCAATTTTCTGTTTGGCGTTTTAATGAAAGTCAATTACGAAAATACAAATACAACTCAACCAAACAATCTGCTTTTAGTGATCCTCTTATACTTGTTACAAAATTGTTTATCAATATAACATACAGTTAGTACATTCATTCATTAGTACCAAAGGATTTATATATGTGATCATAAGTTCAAACACTGCACAGTTAATTTTTTAGTTATTGATGACCTGTATTTAATTAGTTAAAATCTTTCGATCTTTCACGTTAAATACGAGATCGTCTACACAAACGATAGTTTACATATTTATTCTATATAAGTGGTGTCCTCAACTGCATCAAAAACCCAAAAAAATTTTTGAAAATAAAATCTAAGTAACATTTAAAAAAATTCGACTAAATAATTACTCTCATTTATGGGAGTCATTTTTAGGGCTGAAGATTGTGCTCTTAAATTAAGGAGCCACTTTGCTGTTGGTGGAAACGAAACAAAACTTAAATGACCCTTTACCAGTTTTAAGGTACTGAAATTTTAAGGGCCATTGATGAAACAGAACATTACAGTTTTGGAAAAAATCAAGATCACAATGGAAGTACAGCAATGTTCAACATTGCTTTAAAGTGTTGCACTGGGTCACTGGTGGTGACACATCTATATTTCAGTGGTGTCATTTGATAGTGTAGAATTGTAGATGATCGAGTTGCATTATTTTATATAAACATTGTATTACAATAACTTGTACTATATATGGTCCAAGTTAGGAAAGAGCATTTATTTAATTTTTGGTTTTAAACATTAAAATATCTATTAATTTATATTAATGTGTTATATATTGTAACATTACAAAAGAAACAATTTAACAAAAGTACACACGTAATGCACTATATTTTATTTGTATTGCAACAACATCTATTTAACATTTCAATACTTAATTAAAAAATCATTTAGTTAGATCAGAGAGAGGTCCATAGCGTCTCTCCCAAACCATGCGGTGCTTTTGTTTCATTAAAGCTTTTTTAGCATCTGCATATGCACCTAGATCTCCATCTGAAATGAATAAATACTTCTGTAATATATAAAAAAAAATCTAGTCATTATATAATTAACATACAATAGAGATCATGATATAATAGAGATATGACCCGAAGAAAAATTGGTCACATAAAAAACTTGCTTAATGTTATATTTTATTTACATATTTAATTAGATGACTTAATTTAAAATATTGCAGGTTGGAAATCAGTAAGGCAGACTTGGATACTATACCTAGTATTAAAATTTACTATTCATTTTTATATCAGTTATAGGCTAATATTTGACCTATTTAATTTGATGTTAAGTGACAATGGGGCCCTAAATGACGAAACATATTCACTTTAAAAATACCAAGTTAATTTTTTGTAAAAATTTGAGGGAATTAAAGGTAGCTATTATAAATCTAATCAAAAAGAAAATTTTTAGTTATGTTTAAAAACTTTTATCTTAATATATACACTATGTAACAACATTCTATAATAGTTGCATTTCTATGTTAAATGGTAATGTATGGACACGTTACATGGAAAAAACACAGGTCTATAGATGGTTAAGATAAATATGTAGTGGACTTACATTTAATAAACCATGCCTCCTCTGCATTTTTATATTTCTCCCACAAAGATTTGCATGTAGTTAGGTGGTCAGGAGCTTCATACATCATGCAATCTTCATAACGCAAACGCAAAATACTAAGGATTTCTGAATCAACCAGTCTAAAAATTAGATTTTTTTTTAAATTAATCTGATTTATCACTTGTTTATATAAACAACATATTTATTTAATTAATTTTGTAATATTTGTTAAATAATATTAAATTGTAGTTAGAAAATGAAGATAACCTGTCACGTTTAAACTGCATATTAGCTTCAAAGTCACAAACAGCATCATCGGAATAACATTGGTCAACAGTCGGAACTCGTCGGAATTGGCGATGGTACCAGGGATACTGCGTCTGGTTCGGTACCACTATCGTTTCTGAAATATAATGTTATTGACAATAATGTAAGGCTTACATAATGACATAAATAGAAAACTGTGCATCGTACCTCGAAACCATGTAACTGGACCATCTATCGTTTTATACATAGAATGCATAAAAGCCCTAAACATATTATCATCTTCTGGAACACAAGGTTTCTGTTTTCCCATTTTGTAAAACGATTTCTGATCAAATGTTTAAAAAAATCAAAGTAAATTTGAAGTTTTGTTTGACAATGAGAGGACCAGAATAAAATAGATAATATAAATATAGCAGCGTTCATATTTAAAGAAGCTTAAGGAATATAACTATTAATTGCTATTGTTGAAATGTAATTATGATATTATATTTCATCTTTTATCTGTATGTAGCAGATTTCCATATAAAACGAAAACTCTTTTTTTCTTGGTTGATAAAGAATTGATTGTAGAGGATATATATTTTTTTGCTATGAGACAAAGATTTATTAGAATTCGAGATCAAAAACAAATTTGAGATGGGCTTCTATGGTCAATATATTTTAACATGGTCTTAACAATAGTCTAAAAGGATACTGTTTGTTTTTACATATTTATTCAGATCAAATTAATTGACAGTCTAATCTGTACGAAATTTTTAAATTAAAAAATACTGCGACCTTGTAAATTTGTGATGTGAGATAGAGGCAAAACCAATAAATCTTCTTTGCATTAAATTTTTTACAGAAAACCTGTAAACATCAAACATAACTAATGATTATTCGATTGTTAATGTAATATTATCACCGCCATGTCTAAAAATTAAGAATAATGAAACCAACAGTCATGATTAATCATATGTTATAAGTATTAATCAATGAGGGTTTCTTTTAGAATATACACATATATTGGTCTTTCTATCAACGTAGATAAATGTAAAACAATCATCACTGGAAGTTCTAGTTCATTTCATCACATTGATACTCAAAATTTGCCACAGATCCTCTATGATGATTGTGTCATACCTCTTTTTAATTAGGTAATTAACCGAGTCTTGATTATTGATAACACCTTGACTTGGAATGCATTGGTCATAGCGATTTGCAGGAATGTTATGCCATTAAAAAAAATTCTTCGATTTCCAACAAAAATTTTACTTTTCCTGTCCCACATATTTCCAATTCCAGATTAAGAAGTTTATTTTTGTCAGATTCATCTTTAGTCTTCGTAAGTTGACTATATTTCGCAATATCATACACAGCTTAAATGGATAAGTCTCCAACTTCCCTTCGTTCCAACTTATAATTCGAGCTTTTCTGGCATCTCCTTTACGATTCATGCTGTACAACTCTGGAAATCTATGCCTCTTCATATACGTACGGCAACAAGTAAACTGAATTTTAAAAACTGCTTAGAGAATTTTACCTTAGAGCTGCATAAACAGGGTATAATGAAATAAATAGTGAGCACTAAAGTTATATTTTATTTTTTATTTAATAATAATTTTCTTATATAAATTGCTTCCATTCATACTTATAAAGTATTGCTATTTCTTATTTTATCTAACATTTCTTATTTAGCTTGGGTGTTCATGTCATAGATAATAAACAAAATGGCGTGTCTGTCAATTACATATCAATATTTTCTAATTGGTTTTCATTACGTTTGACGGAGATTAGCATTAAATGCAAAATATAAATCTTTAATTTGTCATAATGTCCGCAAATAATCTTTCGTCAGTTTTGAAATCTTGTTCTGAGGGTGAACTGATAAATGAGGTTGCTGAGACTCATATGATCCCAAAACAGGTGGAAGGATCTCGACTCAAACGCACTTTTACTTTACCTCGTAATCCATTTGGCACGATCAAACCTAGTTCTAGTAGAAATAAAAACAGTGAAAGTGACAATAAGTCTACAACTGGTGCAGTTATTGGGTATACGCAAAAGGATGAAGGAGTTGTTGAAAGGAAGTTGTTTAGAAGGCCATCGTGGAAGATATTCCTGAATAAGATAGCGCAACATATGAGCACTGTGAATGTAACAGGAGTAAGTGACAAAAAAATGTATGCTTTAAACAAAATATGTTTAATCATTAATATTGAAATTTTTCTGTCAAGGTTAAAACAGTGCCCACAGTAATAAACAATGAGCGAGTGCCCTGCAGCGGTGATCCGCCGTGGCCTCCAGGAGCAACGCCTGCTGCAACTGGAATCAAAAATCATGGAAACACTTGTTATATGAATGCGGTTCTTCAGTGCCTTTCACATACAGATGTTATTGCTGAATACTTTGTATTGGACCATTACATGGTATTTTATTTTTAGATATATACAGTTACGAATTATTATAAATATTCACTGTATTTCAATAACGTAAAACAAAATAAATTTATAATATAATAGATACATTTGTATCTGTTTGTCTAAATGTGGGTAGGTGTTAGTATGGGACTTTACATATTTATGCATGTTTGCTTGAAAACCATCTTAACAGATAATCAATAACTTTGGTTCTGTGTAAAATAAAAATCATTATAAAGTTTATTATTTATCATCACATTAAGACATGTTTTTTATTTTCCTTAAGGTGGATTTACAAAAGAGGAATAAGATAAATTCAAAAAAATATGGCACTCGTGGAGAAGTAACTGAACAATTAGCAGCACTTCTTAAATCATTGTGGTCATGTCAGTATACTCCTGATGTGAGTGTTGCATTCAAGGTAATGATTTAAGATTGAGATAAAATATGTAAATTATTTAATCTTTAATTTTATTATTAGCTAGCCATTGTTAGTATTTTACATGCAATAATGGGTAATTAATGACATGAAAATAAAATGTTTATAAATCATAATTTTTTCATGTTATCGTCAATGTATATTTTGCTTTTACTTGTTTTCATTGTATGCTTAAATGATAACCTTCTTATCAGAGTGCAGTTGAAAGACATGGTACACAATACAGAGGGAATAGCCAGCATGATGCACAAGAGTTCCTCTTTTGGCTACTTGACAAAGTGCATGAAGATTTAAATACCGCCACAAAGAAAAAGTATAAAACAATAAAGGTTTGTGCTTAAAATCTATTAATTAATTTAGTGTAATATAAGACAGGAATCCCTTTTGGTTATAGATAAGATTTAGAAAGAATAAATTATTTCTTTATGAGATATCTGTTAAATTTCCTTTTTATTATTTCCATCACTTATTATACGTATTATAAATAATATACTTCTTAAGTACCTATAGTATTTTATCTTTTGTTTGGGAGAAGCCAATACAAGATCACATACTACTTAGATAACTTTTCTTGAAGACACCAAACTTCTATTGCGAAATATATGTTTTGTTAATTTTTTTGGTGTTTAATGTTTGTTAGATAAACAATAATATTTTGTTTTTAGAATACTGGTGGTAAGTCAGATGAAGTTGTAGCGGCTGAAACTTTAGCTAACCATGCCAGAAGGAACAGTTCCTTTGTACAGGCTGTTTTTCAAGCACAGTACAGGTAAACTTTAAAATTAAAAGTAATTGCAAGTTACAACTCATAAATATTGTTTAATTTTTTGGTTATTGTAGTTAGTTGTTATTTTCTCAGTTTGGTATGTACAGTTCCATGTCAAAGAAAGGTATAATTTAAAGATTTTTTAATTCATATAAAAGAAACCACCAATATGCAGTACAGACCACAATATAAATTGTCAGTTTTTACATAAAAAAATGTATTAGCTTTCCTTCAAACTATTTTATATGACTGTCTTTAATGAAAAAATGCATATTTAAATTTATAGGTCAGCATTGACATGTGCGAAATGCGAGAGAACCTCATGTACATTTGATCCATTCCACTGTGTAAGTGTTCAGCTGCCAACAAGACTTAACACTGTTCAGCCATCACCACTGCCTGTGAATGTATGTTTATAAACTTTTGTTTATACTATTCATTACATTAGTAAAGAAATTTTAAAAACAATATGAATTAATATAAATGTAAGTTTTATTACAATGAATCTAATTTCAATATATTTGAAATTTATAGTAGTGTCTGTATATGTCTGCACACCCCTCTTATTAAGCACTTAATCATGTATATCTATATATTGTTTATTTGTTGAGGTGACTGGCACACTATAATCAGTGTCCATGAATTTTATTCCACTGTATAAATTTGAGAGGCTTGAATGCCTTGATGAACCAGCCGATAATAATGGTCTAGAAATCTGGTCTAAAAAGTAGTTTTCTCAGAAGCACAGTGATTTTATTTCAGTTTTTTTTATTGCCCATAAAAAGGTATACACATTCAATTTAGTAGTTTAAACAACTATGTATCAGTCAGCTGAAGTACTGAAGTAAGAACAGTATTACTGTATTTTTGTAGTCCTACATTTTTGTAGTCCTACATACAAAAGTATTGTGGACGATCTCACTTCAACATCCACGGCTTAATTGTCACTTAAAATGAGGTGAAATTGAGCTCAAGTGTTGGCTCTCTGCAGATGAAAACATTTACGAGATGATATATTGCTTACATTGTTTTCTAGGTGGTGTACGTAAATCAACAGCCGCGACAGGTACGCATTGGCGTAGAGCTGCCGCCTACTGCGACGATGGACGATTTACGAACAACGCTGCACAACGATACCGGCATCGACCGCGACCATATCATACTTACAGAGATTAATGAGACAGGTGACAGACAGATGTAGTTACATTGCAGTGTAATTGAATTTAGACTTTTCGAAAAAATATCGATATTTTTCTATAGGTCCAGGTATCGATATAGAATTCCGAATATCGAAAAAATATTAAACTAAACTTTAGCACTAATGTACTCTTTGAAATCATACCGATATATTGGTAATTTTTTATGAGAATTGTAACAGATATTTAAATTTTTTCCTACATCCTTTATTACCTGCTACCTAATGTCAGTATTTTTTTCAAAAATTACTATCTACTAAAAGCATTTTTTCAAGACTATTAAATACTCACTTGGAAGCGTACTAAATCCCATCTTTTGAATTAAATTACTAACTTTTAAATTGTTGGTTATAATAACATCTAGATATTTCATTAATAGGTTGGTGCAATGCTCGCGTCGGCTGGGAGGTGGCAGGTATCGATTTTGGTGCTTTATATTGTATAGAAGGTCCTCCTCTTCTACAGACTCCAACAACACCATACTTGCTTTTACTCTGGGTCAATCTACTCGACGGTGAACGCTTTGGTGAGTGCTAACTTATAATCTTTTCTTCGTCATCTATATTGCGCTATATGTTAAAATCTAGTATTACAGAAATCATGTTAGTTATTACACTATTGATATGTGGCCAATTTTTAAAAATATTTTATTTATATTTCTAACGACATTTTCTTTTTAATATATTTGAGACAGGTTAATAATTCCTCTATAATATTTTATCATACACGCAGTTGCGGTATTGCCATACAAGCTCGTAAGACCTGCATACCCCATTTAAGTAATGCAGTGCACAAATTTTTTAAATCATAATTGTTACGAAGTCTAAACACGACTCTTAAAGATAATAAAAATTAAAAAAAAAACACATATCATGTATTAATATTTTTTTACGTAGATGAGTATATAAGTATTCGAGCTTGCTCTGCAGGTACATCCCTGCATATAAAGGTATGCAATTTGTCTTGTATAGGTTAACTTAGTGTTACAATTTAATTTTGTATAACAGTTAAGAACTGCCGTAATATTTTCGTTGTTAAATTGCGTTAAATTTTATTGTTTTACGGGTATAAAGGTTCGCCGTATGCTATGCAAGTGCCCCGCGAGGTGCCGTACGAGGACCTGCAGAAGCTGCTCCTTAAGGAAATGTGCCAGGTGGTGGCTGAGCGTGTGTTAGAGCGCGCGCAAGGCGCCGACATTTTTCGCGCTCGCCTTGCCGACACACATCCGCCCGCCTACCTGCAGCCCGAGGTTATAATCGCAATTTATTTTTTTTAGAACGAGAGTCACGTTTATATTTTTTTATTGGTGACAATGAGGCCGTAGATGGTGAAGCTGGTTCTGACGTGTGTAACTGTCGGAACACAGTAATGCTGATATGGCGGCAGATTGACATTGAGGTTGATAGCTTGTCAGGCGAGTTTGAAAAATCGTACCACTATACAAACACAAATTCTCCCGTGGCCCGGAAATGAAACAGAGGCCTTCTGTGTTACACGACAAGGAGTAAACATTTGCGCCATAGAGGCAGTACGAATGGAGTATGTAGCTAATAGAACCATAATACAATAGGGTTATAATAATGAGAAGACTGTAATGACTAAAGTAGGGCGAACGGAGAATTGCTCCGCGTGGCATAGACTCGTATATATCGCGAGGCTAAGTGGAGGTGGTCGCGTAACTCTACAATACGATGTAGGAAGTACTAACGCTTTATTGTTAAATATAACTACCCTTTATTACCAAGTCGTTAGTTGAAGCTATCGACTTTGCTTTTTGTTGCTGACTTTTGAGCTTGACAAAATAATAAAACTTAAGTTGCAGAACTGTCACTGTCATGCCAAACATAGTAGAGATGAAATGCAATATTTCCCAATTTGTATCATTAGATACAGTTTTCCACAGATTTTTGAATTTTTTTCACTAAAATTATATTTCAGCTCCCGCATCCACTTTTTGCTCTAGAGGTAGAGCAAGCGTTGTGCGCGCACGATAAGCATCCGCACTTACGGCTCGAGCTACTCTGGGACCCCGCACACAGAGATAGGTAACTATTTTAATTAATTTTATTAATTTATTTCTTTCGAACTTTATAATTATGTTTAGTATAAATTAACAATTTCCGAAAATTGAGTCTACCTTCTGCAGTATATTGTATATTCAGTTAAATATTTTTTTTCTTTGACAATTCACAGTTGGAGGTCTTTTACACAGACTTGACTATTACTCTTTAAAAAAGGGAAAGTTTGAGCAAATTTATTGCCTTATAAATTAAATCTTTATATGTAGATGTAGATGTTTGTGGTTAATATTGCAGTATAAGTTCTTATATTTATGCAGTATAATTCGCGAGGCGGGCGAAGCGTGCGAGGTGCACGTGTCGGCGGCGGCCGCGCGCGGCGGCGGCCCGCTCACGCTACACGCGTGCCTCGCGCATTACACGCGCGCCGAGCACCTCGCGCAGGAGGACGCGTGGAGGTGATGAACAAGCGCTCACGCACACACACACACGCTGTTGCGTCCACTCATGAAACATGAATAAAACACACACACATCTATGTACTGATTAAGGTACGGCGCACACGCTTATATACATACTCACGCAACATTTGTACAAGCATATACGCAGACATCTTTGTATTGATTATGACTTGGATATACATGCTTATACAGTTGCGCTGCAAGTGTACAAATTTATATGCCTATATCCACATACTGATTAAGGCACGCACTCACACTTATGAGCGTACATACGAAATATCCGTACTATCCTACACACAGAAATCACATTTTGGCTTTTACTGGTAAGGTGTTCAAAAAAATTAAACGACATGAATAGGTTAAGAAATAATCACATTTTTTTCGTTTTTCAGGTGTCCTCAGTGCCAAAGGTACATGCCAGTGGTAAAAACACTGGGCCTTTGGTCACTTCCAGATATCTTAGTAATTCATTTGAAGAGGTTTCGACAGTAAGTCCCAATATTATTCTGCGGTATGAAAATATTTTATGTATTATTTTAACTGCAATCTTAATGGTTATGTATCATATCATTGTTACCGTCTCTTTATTTTTCTTAATTCTGTGTTTATATACATAACTAGCTGTTTAGCTGCGGACATTACTAGCGTAAATTTAAGTTATCACTTATAAATAACATAAGATAAAGCTATCATTTCGCATAATCATTGTTTTTTTTTGTTCTTAATCCAATTGTCTTTAATTTTGCAATACTTTCATTTAGTACAATTATAGTTTTTAAAATTTCAGTACAAAATCTTTAATATATTTTTGTCGAACCCAAATTATGATCTAAAAATAGCTATTATCATCCAACTATTTTATTTATTTTGTCACTCCTCTTACATACCATTTTTTCCAGGCAAGCAAAAGGTCGTACGAGCACAAAGTTAACGACAATGGTCGAGTTTCCTTTAAACGATTTTGATATGACGCCGCACCTAGTCAGAAGGAACTTGCCCAACGGTGATACACCGAGTCACTCGCGCTCACCGCGCCGGCGGCACACCAAACTGACTGTCACTAATCCACAAGACAATATGTACGACCTGTACGCCATCTGTTATCACCACGGCGACGACTTGGAAACGGGCCACTACACGGCTGCGTGCAAGAACCCGTACGACAGTCGTTGGTACAAATTTGACGATTCGAGAGTCACGCCGGTGGACGACGATAACGCTTATAACGATCTCGTCAACAACACGGTTTATATGTTATTCTACAAACGTAAACGACCAACCGTCGTTCATTCTTGTTCCACAAACGACAAAGGTCATTGGGCGTTGCTAATGCCTAAATACGTGAAACCGTCTGCTGATATTCAAACCGATCTTACCGAAGTGAAAGAGGAAATTGTAAACGAAAAAGTCGACGGACGCGGCAACGACGACTCTGACTCTGAGGACGTTAAAGGCAGCCCTTACATGTCGCGGAGTGTTTCGAGCTTACCGGATATTATAACTCCCAAAAATAACGTTACACCTATAATACACAATACTGTGTCAATAGTTCAATCGCCAACGCTGCAAAGGCCATTAATCGTTGCAGTGAACGGTAACTTGTCGAACGATAAGCTCAGCGACTACGAGCACGAATCAGTCGTTACCGCTGAGCCGTACATACACAAAGACGTGCACGTGAACCCTAAGATGACGCCGGTCGATGGCAGGAGACCGCGCTCCGTTGATTATCCAGCAAGAGCGAGCGCTTCGCCGACCGGTCGCGACGGCAACAAATCGTTCGAAAGCTCTCCACTCGTGGCCAGCATAAACGGCGTCGAATACCACCCCACCACCGAAGACTTGATGCTGTCAATGTTCCAAGAGTCAAAGTATATCGTGCCGAGACATGGCGGTCATGTCAACGGAGAATCTCGTAGAACAGGTTAGTGTTAGTAGACACAAAACCAGAAAAAAAAAAGGTGCTAGTTGGACTTGCACCGTCAATGGTTCCATACTATAAACGCCTGTAATATCACGTTTCTTATAATTATGGTTATATTTGTATTATTTGTAGTTGCAGCGGCAATAGAAATACGCAATCTGTGGAAATTTTAACTTCGGACCTATTACGGTTTATGAGATAAAGCGCGCTGACACACACTGATAAACAGACGGACGACGGAGACTTAAAAATTGGGTATCGTTTGTCACTCTGTGTCCGGAACTGTAATTAATTCCCTTAAACTTTGAACAATTTCAATTATTTTATCTTTAGCTAATCAGAAATACAAAGGGATAACTACTGAAGCTCATTATTAATGTGGATGGTTTTATTGTTACATAAATTGTTTGGTTATATTTCAGGTGAAAAGTCTTCCGTTTGGAAAACTCGAATATCCACATGAGAGCGGTTGCGGACACCCTCGGTGTGCACACGTCTTAATTATTTCATCATTCAAATACAATTAGATCTGAAGGTTTTCTTTGGTTGACAGTGATATGTTCAAACTGCGCGTATTCTTATACTTTACATAATATACGTGGGTTGTCTGTGTATGTAGCACGAGAAACCGTTAACATTGGTGGTGATTTGGGTGAAAAAATAAAACCTAAAAAAAAGAGATTCATAGGCTTTCCGATATTAAATATTGTTTATTTTATTTGGTTTCATAGTGTTGTATTATCCATGGCGACGTTTATTTTGTTATGATTTTTATTCTATTTATTGGTTGCTTATTAAATATTATTATGTTAATTTTTAGACTTAACAATTCGGGCTATGAATATAAAATTTGTGTTTCTTATAAGAGTAGCTATAGGTTTAGGCTTATTTAATTTAAGTCCTAATATGACTATGTATATATTTACAATGTTAATACTTTTATGAGCAGCTATATTTATTTAGATTATTTTTACTATTTCGCCGCCAATTTTAGGTATGAATGCTGTCTATGGATGATTTAGGTCCCTTAAATATAATGTACAAGATAGTATGTTTGGGTATAATGCATTGCATTATATTCAGTCAGAGATTAATGCATTGTAATCGTATTGAATTTATATTAAATCATATTTCTTATAAAAACTTTATACCAATATAGATACATAAGACATTTATGGTAGGTAGCAATTCAGGAATAGGTTAATTTACCGTGTAATTATTTTATATTTTAACTCCGTACTAAAGTCAGTGTTTTTGTTGTAAGATAAATTCACTAGTGAAATATACAATATATCGCCACACTTGTGCCTTCACTGTACAGAAATTGTAATTAAATACATATTGTAGAGTATGATCAAAGATAATTTTCAAATTTGTATTTAATACTACAAATTGTGTTGATCATTTGGAACTCGAGTTCTGTATTGGTTGTGTGATAATCGAAATCTTATAAAATAACAAATAAATAAACAATTCACGGGGAGTATCAATAATTTATATATATATATAT
>DWQX01003639.1:0-17177 GCA_018245475.1 Pharmacophagus antenor
TTTAAATTATTTTATGTTACATAACAAGTTCCCTATTTAATAAGGTAAATCAATAATTTGTAGAGCACTAACTTTTGAAGTTTTATTCAATATTGTAATTTTTTCAAGGTGGTCTCAAACTTTTAGCCGGCAGTGTATATAATAAAACAGCAAAACAGTCTATAAATATTTATGTTCACGATGCGTAATAATACAATTATAAAAAAGATTAAACTAATACAATTTTAGTTTTAAAAATTGTGCGAACATTAATCGTTGTAATACAAAACAAGACCTAAAACTTCTAAAATATTGTTTTAAATATTGCTCTCAATCTTGTATTTATGCATTAGCTAGAGAGTATTATTTAAATACTAACTCTAGGTTCACCTAGAGTTGAAATTTTCTTTCCGGAAAAACAATGATTTGATTTTTTTTTTTATTTTGTTCCAAATTTGTATTTTTCGATTTCTTGGTAACAATAACGTAATAATACTAAACATTGATTATTAAGTGTTTATTTGAACATGTGTAAATTATTCTAAATATTTATTTGTAAGCTTAAGATCAGCAAATTTGTATATGAATGGAGTGAAGAAGGCATTAAATCAATTAATTTGTACCACATTATAATGTGGTTAAGATATTTTGTAACATGTTTGTGACGTCACTCATTAAAACGTTAACAAGGACCTTATCATATTGTTTTCGGAGCCTGAATTTTGTATTATTCTCATTATCTATTATTCAAATTATAAAAATAACTTAAATTATTAACCATCAGGAAAAAATTAAAAAAATGCTTGTTATACTTCTTGCTCTTTAGTGAAATCGAGGCTTCAAATATCTGGGTATCATTTTTCCAATAAGTTAATAATTTTGTAGTTGTTAAAAGTTGAACATAGGCGCTATGTTGATTTTATTGTACTGATAAATCACGATTTATGTAAAATCCGGTATGATATGCGGTAGATAATAACAATATAATGCTGTAACCAAGCATTAGCTTACAATATTTAAGATAAAGTAACTTTCTAGATATGTTATAAATTTAAAACCTGTAGTTAAAATTATACTTCTGGTTCTACTCCGCTAAAATATATAATAAGTAATAAAAAATTTAGCAATTAATAAAAAATAATACTTTCAACAATATCTATAAAATTAAGAAAAAAAAATCATTTTACAAATAATACGTCTATAACAGTTCAGGGAAGATTCCTCAATATTTCGTTACTTTAAAGAAACGTAAAACCTGGCAAACGAGTTTCCCACAAAATGTAAGGTTGCATGAATATTTATTTTATTCTTGCATTGTCCTGATAATCATTTGCACTACATTTTGATGCGTCAATAACCTTAAATACTGTATGTATATAGATGTCTTCCCACCGATAATGTATTCAAACAAATACATTAACATTCAAATCAAATCGAGTGTATAATCGAACCAATTAGTTTAAAGATTTTTGATACTTATAATATTTATGATATCAAAAGTAACGATTATTTGTGGTGTGTTTTGCCGAAGACTATTTGTACTGGTACTACCTTGCACACAAGCTTTAAAGTATTCCTGTTTTTATTTTATCCTGATATCTCAGAGCAATAAGCGCAATGTAATACTGTATAAACATTATATCTAAAATTTATTGTTATTCACAGACGTATCTCTTACAAATGTCCTCAGTGTCTCCTCGCTTATATTTTTATATAAACTACGCACAACATTAAGCCTAATACGTCGTTAAACACCCTAATTTGGTTACTGAAATAGTTGTTCTATAAACTTGCAACTAAAGACATGATAAGAATCGTAAACAAAATTTTAATATTACCAACCTTTCAATGAGTACTCTTCATGTACATTTCAAAGATTAAGTACGAAGTTTGCTGTTCCCTCTATCATGGTTCTTGAAAACGATTGTAAAGAAAAATTAAACATAAATTTTACGAAATCAATAAATGTTAATAATACACCACGGAAAATATATAAGGTTTGTTTTTACAACTTCTCTTTTAAACCGACGTCTATAAATAATAATAAATTAAAAAATTAAATATAAATTACACTAATATTAATGGAAATAAGTATAAATTTTGATATATTAGAAGAATAAATTAAATATTAAATTACGCGTAAATGCCGGCTTTTATGTAACGAGTAAAATAAAGTACATTAATAAGGAGTAGGGCATACAAATAATTTTTGGCACGATTTCCGTAACGTTAATTCCGTAAATCAATCCCGCGGATTTAGGTTAAACTAGTAAACGACTATATATATGTTATTTGTCTTTTTTATTATAATCGCTAATTCACTCATAACGCAAGGTCGAAACACGCCGATTATCGAACCCAGAACATCAAATCAGAAACAAAAACCAAATCAAAAACTACCTTTTTAATTTTGTTTCTGCATTGCATAAATAAAGTAAAGACTTTCATTAACATAAATCATTTAAACATGTCTAATATATAAAATATATATAATTTTTGAAGTACGTAGTGCGCACGGTGATGGGTACGTTATTTAGCATTTTAGTAGTTCATATTACATGGTACCCCGTTTGAATATTAATTACAAGTGCAAAAAGTTCATATATTTCTATAAGATGTGTTACACACATATATACATAATATAAATTGTTTACATTGCTGCGACCTGCTAATGTAAAACAAGGGATTCTCAATATGTGATTAATATTTAAATTTTTATCACTGGATGGCTTACTAATAATACAATTATACCGAAATATAATTCCTGATAATATAAATATAATAATAAAATAATTATATCTGTCAAGTTACTCAGTAATAGTAACAATTTTAATATTTGTATGATATTTTTTTTATACACATAGATCAACATTTTATTTAGTATGATAATTAATTGTTTCAAATTAATTCAGCAACATATTTACCAACAGGTATATTTAAACAGAAAATGAAACTCGAGTACAAAAACACATGTAAGCAATACTGGGACGGTAAACACGTCATACGTGTACAAGACGGTCAAATAAAAATGTAAAAGAGCCGCGACTACTTTTAAATGAAGTTCTTAATGTCATATCTTACAAATTCTGTGTGGTCACTCACCTAGTTTCCCCATCATTTCCTCTAACGCTAGATCCTTGTCCATTGTGGCGGGGTGACTTGTTTTCTCTTGTTTTCAAGGTCCCGGAATGATCACAGACACCATTGGGTGAGTCGGGTGACAGAGCGCGAAGTGCATGTACGCCAGGCGTGTTTGCCGGCGAGCGAGCGAATGGACGGCTATCGTCAAGCGCCGACTGTAGCATTAGGTTACCGCAATCGAATGAAAAACCTGCATTGCTTTTAATCTCCATTAAATTAAGTCATACCTGTCGATTATGTGGCGCCCGCGCAGCGTCGTAAGCTTCAGCGTGCTTACGTGCTCTTCTGTAGTGTTTAACAATTACAAATGTTCATCGTTACTATATTACTATAATAATCCTTTCTATATTAATAAACAACTTTTTTAAAGTAACTTATTTGGTTCGTTAGATAGTTTTTAAAAATTAGTTCTATAGTTAACAACAAATTTACCTCATGTAATAATGTTATAATTTTCTATACAAGTAATTTATGTGTGGAAGTAGTGTTCTGTCTTCGGTTTTGTAATAAAACAAATGTTTTTCATAAATATAATGTTTACGCACCACGCAACTGAATGACGCAACCAAGTAAATTAGATGATCGTGATCCAATAATAAACTGTATATGGTAAACAAAGTCATTTGCTTTATTGTTTATAAATTCTTTTTCACTTTTTAATGTCTTCCTCTTAATAAAATTTAATCAATACGAAATTTTAAAAGATTAAATACGAATAAAATGCACCTGCAGCTCTGTTTAAGATACATAATAGTAGGTAGTTAAAACATTAAACATCAGACGGCGCAGTGTTAATATTTTTTATTAATATTTAACTATATATTTCACATGATCGATATACAGCTAAGGAAAAAATAAAAACAATATATTAATTGATTAATATTAAAGGTGAAGTTTTAATTTAATACACGCATAAATTGGATAAAATCATAATTAGACTGCAGAAACTCGAAGACTGCGCGTTTTACACATGTTTGAATCGTGTTATTTTACAAATAGGAGAAACCTAAACTTCAAAAAAGCCTGCAATAAATCATTGTTATTGAATAAATTATTCTTTTTGTTAATACAATAGCCAGGATTCCTCTTTAAGTGCAGCTGTTAAACAGTCGCGTGTAACTCAAGATAAAACAGCTTCCTAATTATTTTTTATTAATTGACAGTAACTGTGAGGGATTTGAAGCCAAATTATTATGTTTATTAAAAATTGTTATTATCCTATGTTGTAGGTACAATGAATGAATGATCACAGACTAGTAAATTAATGTCTAATGAGAGACTAAAGTTGTTGAGTTTTCTATAATTGATTATACCTCTTGCCCACTGATCGTCTAAAATCGTTTACACATTTCTAGTCGCTAAGATCAGAAGTTGAACAAAAGGTGAACAAAGTTGAAGAAGAAGAACAAATCAGAAGTTGTCAAACTTATTGACTACCACTTACTATTGTGAGTATTGATTATTTTTCTCTATATATATATTTTTTTCTTAACAATATCTTTCGCAATACCTTTTTATTTTAATTACAATGTGTTTCTATATTCCTTAGTTCTTTCTCGACTATTTAAGTACACAAGAACCTTAGGGTTTACTAGAATACAAAACGGTTTTTTAATTCTCTGAACTAATTGCTACATAAGAACTACTGTGATTTGTAACTTAGTATTATAATATGCGCATATCTACTAAAGGTAATTACATTCTATTTAACGCATTGTTTGTTTTGTATTATCATTGTAATTGTAGAAAACCAAATATATGTCAAATAATTGTTTGAAATTACGTAGCACTTAATAATTACATTGTGTATATTTATTGCAATGCAAATAGTACACAAAGCGATCTTGCGGAAACATAATTCTGATATTTAACCTTAAGTAAACCTTTTCGAACCAGGCCGCAGATATTTACTGATGGCTGATAAAAACTAAAATCGAAAATAAACCTCCTAAATGTTTCTGTATCTAAATATACACGCTAACTATTTTATAATAGTGCCAAGACCCATGAGCCGAGCAAACTTGACGTTCTCTTACTTTAGTTTGCAAATTACCTAGTTAAAACAATAATAAAATAGATTAACAATTTATTACGCATGTACAATAAGTACATGCATAACAAAAAATGTTATATAATATACAGAAAATCTTTATAAAACTTAATGTTATGTTATAATAAAACAATTCTTTAAAATCTCTCTTAAATTTTGCAATTAATATCACTCGCATTATATCAGTAACATATGAATTGAATTTTAATGCTACAAATATTGTCATTATCTAAGTTTGAAGCTCTGCTTAATCCGAGATTATTATCAGTATTACGTACATAATAGTTTTCAAATATACACGTATTACCTTACTACTTCAAGGAAAATCTTGCAGAAAATGGCTTAACGCCATAGGGGATTTACGTTCTCGTTTTGTTTTGTATACCCTTAACTACACATTCTTACATCTTGTTTGACAGTGTGCGTTTTGAAATTCTTATTATACTACCAAATAATGTACTCGATTTCATCTATACAGCGTTTTTTGAATAAAATTTATATTTATGTTATTTTTTATTGACATAATAACAGCCGTAGAATTTCATCTATGACCTCGGCATTCAATTCCCTTTTCATTTATTTTGCTATGTAAATTATCGCAGTGCTAATTACAAATCAAAAATCATTAGTAATGTTTTCTAAATAATAGATAAAGAAACGCACAAACAGATATATACATTATTTGGTTATGAAAATATGTCCGTATTTGACATACGCAATATTTCAATACAACATACGTCACAAATCTATATGGTTCAGTGTTATGGACTCTAGTTGGTTAGCTTCGTAGGCTATGTCTATGTATGTAACTTTAAGTAACTAAAATATAAAAAGATTACCTTTCATGCTAAAATGAACGCACGTAATAAATACCAAGTGTTTCTCTAATTCATTACAAAAAAGCGTCTGTGAGCAAAAACGATGATAACTTTTAGACAAATTTTGTGGTTATTTGCATATCAACCGGTCACAATCAATATTTAATAGAATATTTTTATATTAAAATTCTAAAAATATTAATTTTTAAATCAAAATTCATGATTATTTAAACATTTAGCTTAATTTTTTGTAAATCTGGGCTCGATGAGTGTAAATTTGTTTGTTCTAGAATCGGTACTATATATGAAGATATAACAAGCGACGTATTGGGAATTATTGGAAAATGGCAATGGTTCGTAACAATTATACTCACCATTTTGATGATACCTACGATGTTAAATCATTACGAAGATATGTTCCTATTAAAACCATCTCGTGAAATAAAATGCATATTACCAGAGCGGCTCGAAATTACCAACATAAGTTTGTGCACTTTTACTATCACAAGAAATGTCACGGAAAAGATAAAATGTAATAAATGGCAAATAAAGCTTTTAGGGATAATTTGGATTAAGAAAACGGTAAGTCACTGTAAGTTGTTTACGAATGCATTACACTTATACCAAAAAATTTTTTTTTTACGAAATCGCTAATCAGTTATTTCTTAGACAAACGTGCGGCTATCGCTGTTTCTCGCTTAAGAAAATCGTTTAAATTTTAATGCGTATTTTTTTTCATCTGGTGGTGGTAAGCGGTAATCGCTACATATAGCAAAGCGGCGAGAATCAAAATTTATCAATGCAACACTACGTTGCACTGGTTACTTTACCAAATACGATTTGTAGATATAAAATGATAGATATTATTCGTCCAGTAATAACCAGATGCAGCATTTTTCACACTGAAATATAAAGACTTTATAGTAGAACCTAGATTAAAAAAGAAATGACGTAATAGAACATAAAATGTAATAAGTAGTACATATTTTATTGATATTTACTAATAAGAATTGTTTTATTTTCAACAGTGGCAAATATTCTGTGATGATAAATTTAAACTATTATCTACGACGATTATTTGCCGCCTGGGGCTAATGTTCGGTTGTATTTTATTTGGCTTAATATCGGACAGGTAATACAATTAATTAAAAATTTATGCATACTCATTATTTAATTACAGTTCTAAAATAAAACATGTCAACAATATATTAGTTAATTTCGTAGAAATTATAAAATGTATTGAAACTGATATTTAAAACGTAACGGATATGAATGAAAATTTGTTTTAGTTTTTTAATACTATGAGTATTTAGACAATCCCATATGTATTTTGATCAACGTGTGTCAATGTATTGCCTAACATTAGTTTACATCGGATGTTAACAAACACATCGACACTGATTCGTAGAAACTTGTAGCTGCTTTAACAGTCGAATTAGTTCATATAAAATTCATATTTGTCTTGGCCATAAATGTGATATATATAAGTTCAATAATACTACTGTAAGCAATAAACGTACAGGCTGATAGTTAAATTAAATTTTTCAAATATTGACGATTAACAATTGAGATTTTAATACACATGTCTCATGTAGTAAAGTATCTTACATACTCTATTTGCGAAAGCGACATGAATGTTATTTAAATTTTTTACATGTGTTTCAGTGTGTGGGCAAATTAATTTAAATGAGAAAAAGTTTACAATCTTTCAAAATTCACAATCTTTTAGCATTTCATTTTATTTTCTGTTATAGTTACAAATTTATGTCTATTTTATAATATATTTTCTATTTTCAAAATTGTTTACAGTTTTGGGAGAAAGATGGCAATTTCAATTAACATTCTTGCAGAAGTTATTTTTGGATGCATTTTAACGTTCTGTAATTCAGAAGCGTGGTTCCGTTTGTTAATTTTTTTAAGATCTTTATTTGCAAGCGCAAATTTCTACACGGGAATAATTTTAAGTAAGTGGATAATCATGAATTATAACCTTTTTTAGTTTTTTTCCCCGTTCAACTGAAAAATATATTTTTTTAAAAACCACCAATATTATTAAAAAAAAAAGTTCAGCTCTTAACGTATGACTATGAATAAAGACTTCGAGTCAAATATTTCTGTATTACTTAATTAACCTTGCAGTTTGCGAAATAGCCAGTAATAATTGGCGAAGTTATCTGATCATAATAGTTGCGTTGCCACGAGTGATCGCAATTACATATAAAGTACCCTTGACTAATAGTCTGCCGAATTTAGAGACGCTCAATTTTATTGCAAGTATTTTCTGCTGCGGGTGCTTGGCACTTCTTAGGTAAGTGTAGCACAAGTTTAAACAAAAATTGTTAAATTTCAAATCGTTCAAATTTAAACTTAGCCTGGCTTTGATATTACCAAAAAAGTAACAGTTTCGGGTTACATAATAATGATAAGATAGGGAGCAGATGTATCTAATAGTAATTGCGAAAACGTCCCCTAAATAGTCTTCTGATAATTTGATTTATCACGAGGTAATTTGCGTATGTTCCGTCATCATTAATTAGTAAAATAAACAATCAGTGATTAAATCTGTATCGTTCACACAATTAACACGTTGAACCCGGTAGTTCACATTATTTATAAATAAATTTAAAAACATGTGAACTACAGTAGGTTCAAACTCAGTTAAAGAAGCAGCTAATCATCTCGTGCATTCCGCACATGGTATTCGAGTCGAATGTTTAAGGCATTCAGCGCAGTGTATTAACAGTAGAAGATATTATTACAAATAAAACTATTATTTCTAACATTTATGACTTCATTTGCAATAATTTATGAATGATTTGTTGAAAAAATTAAATAAATGCATACATAATGCTGGAACTGGCAACGTACAAGGAAAAGGGCACAGACCTCTAATAACATTGATATGTGCTGCAGTCGCCGAGACTGTTAGACTTTGAATGGCACCTTACAGGCATAAAATATCACATCTGTACACTTGCGTTATTGATAAGACTATCATAATAATAAAACTTCTATTATACCAATTTTTATTAAGTATAGGTACTTAACTCGTACTGTTATAAATCTTTATATTTAGATTTTATGTTCAACAAATAAAAAAAATATGTTACTGTTATTACTTTACTTGTACGTTATAAATATCATGCAATAAATTCATGATAGCATACATTTTATAAAAATATACTCGATGAAGTAATAAATTTCTACCACTGTATTCATCATTAAAAACCAGCAAAAAATATATATACTATAATTATTATTCATTAAAACATTGAATAAGTGATTTTGAAACAAACACATTTCATACAAATAAAGATAATTTATAAAAATTGTTTATAGATGGCTTCCTGAATCACCTCAGTGGCTGTTGTACAGTCGAAAAATATCTTTAGCGGAAAAAATTCTATTCAAAGCTGCCTTAAAAAATAACATAAAACTATGCAGCAATTTTAGAATAAGACCGGTAAACCACGAAGTAAGTGTTTCCTAAGAATATGAATGGATTATATTTTTTTATTTACCATTAAGCATACTTGGTTTATTAATCTACGCGTGTTTTTCATAAAAAATCCTACATAAACATACTAACATTTGCGAAGTAATGAATTAGAGATGTAGATACAAGTATACTCTATATTTTTATTACTTGGTGGACGACTGTCTTTATGAAACAATCATACATTTCAGGCTTATAACTGCATAGATGAAGAAACAACATGTATAAAGATTTTTTACAAATTTAATACAAGAATCATAGTAATATTCTCATTGATATTTTGGATTCTCTACAACTTTATGTGGAGTTTCCTATATTTAAAAATCAACAGCAGTGACTCTAATATGCCATATATAGAAGCTTTAGTCTTTTTTAGTATTTTTGGGTCCATGTCACTATGGCTTTTGAGAAAGTGTAAGCTAAGATATTTACTTTTAATAAATGTTTTATTTATGGGTACTTTGACGGCTACCTTGTTTGTCATGAATTATTTGCAAATAAAGGTAAGCAAATATTTATTCTTGAAACACTGTATTTTTGTCATACTCTTATTAATACTCTATAACTATTGTCCTTTAAAATATTCAATATAAAAATACATAGTCAGTTTCTTAGTTAAATAAAAGGTTGAACATAGTCCCAAATTAGAGGCAATGCAGTTTATGCGAAAAATAAGTAAAAATGCAGAATGAATTTACAATAAATGATATGTTGATGCACCAAATTGTTAATTCATTCCAATTTAAAGACATGAATTCGTAACAGAACTTATGTTTCAATAATTTTTTCCACGCTAATCAATCCTGGATTTAGTTAATACTTATGAGTCCTACTTCTAACTACGTGTTTATGAAAAAAAAAAAACAAAAACAACTTTAAATTCAGTAAAGGAACTCTTTTTTTTCGGTAGTTAAAACTATTTAATAAAATTTCATTATATTATATGTGATAATATATTTCCACTGTTTTATATGGTCAGGAAAAAGGTAATTATTTAAAAATTAAAAATGTTTTAGGATGAAAAATTTGGGTTCATTCATTCAGCAGCACTTGGCACTGGGATGATAGCGCATACCATACTTCTTAGCATAACACCACGTCTTTTTGCGATAAACGTACGAGGAACAATCTTTGGGTGCTGTTACTCTTCAGGACAACTCGGAACAGTTATTTGCTACATTCTGCTCCGTCTCGACTTATCTGATCATTTATCTGTAATTTTTGTGCAAATTGGGGCCACTTTCATACTGACAGGATTGTGCTACATGGTACCTGATGTTGACGGTCGAGAACTCCCTGATGTTGCAGAAGATATGGATTATTTTTCTGAGTAAGTGTGATAGCTAGACTAGTGATTGGGTCAGTTAATCCATATCTATTGTAAATTTCTACTGCCTTGGTGGCGTAGTGGTGTACTACTTGCTCTATAACACGGATGGCCTCAATTCAATTCTTTCTTCTTCGAATAGAATTGAGAGACGAGTAATGAAGTTTTAACGCTGTTAGAGTTTTTTTCCACTCGAACAAAATACCAATCTGCTGCCATAATAACATTGCTGTTTTTCGTCTATAGATTAATACTAATAAGTAATGATAGTTCCGGCAGTCATACAAGTAAAAGCCACAGTACTCAAAGCGACAGCGCTTTACCATCTATAGTCCCATTTCCACTGAAACACCGTGTGAAATTAACGACAATTGTTTGCTGATTGCCGATAAAAATATAATACATTAGGTATTTAAAACCAACTATTAGAAATATTTAATGTATTATTCCTAAAGAAAAAAAAAATCATATCAAAAACTGTCTTAAATTCGTGATTAACGGTGGTGAGTGCTAGTAGAGTTTACGTGATGTAGCAACAAAATAGACTGATAGAGAAATAGGACAAAGCAATATTTAAAAAAAATATTGTTTTTGTTCCTATATCGATTATATTGACCATTATTAATGTTTAGATATTTATTATATATAATTAGATTATTTCACAGGTTATCGAAACCTCTGCGTTGGGTGACACAAAAAACAAACTCTCCTTCACAAGAGGAAGTTGAAATGAGGATATATTCCTTCGGTAGTGCTGTTCGCAATTTGTCAATCAACAGTTTTTCTTCATCAAGAATACCAGCACAACCAATCGGTTTTAGAAAATTATGGCAAACTTATGTCGCATACTTACATCAGAGATTGCGTTAAAAAAAATTCAGGCGCATTCACTAAACTTAAGAAATCAAATTTAATTTCATATAATTTTTAGTTTGATATTTATTTAACAAACAATAAAATCATCAATCAGCTATTAACTGTGCCTACCCCACATTGAATTTATTAATCGATATTTTTTAAATAACTCATTGGTCTGTATTAAATATAAACATAACAATTGCATACACTTTTACATAAAATGTATATCTACTTGAACGCTTTCTATTTACGTCTTTGTATACTATCTATCATATTGTGCATCGTCCTTACACATTTTGTTACTTTGTGATAACCTCCCTTCTCATTTTTTAATAATCATTAGCAAAAAACATCAATATTTTAACAATAATTCTAAATAAAATTGAAAACTTTACTGTATAAACAAATATACATTGATTTCCATTACATGATAAAAATTTGAAAATCTTAATACAAGACGCAATCATAGCCTTTAAGCGATTTACTCGCCTAGTTGCTTTATCTATTATTAATAAAAATTTATGATCAATGTATCTTCATTTGTCCTCGACATATGTTATCGATCAATACGTTTTTTTGTTGTCGGTTATGGACTAATACCTGACTTTGATTTCACCTGATGTAAAGTGAGACCGTAAATGGTGAAGCGTGTTCGCCCAGAATACTTCTAGTTCTCACATGTTTGTCTGTTGGATCACAGCAATGGTGTTATGACGGCAGTCCGACGTGGCGGGTGACAGCTAGCCAGGCAGGTACAAATCCATGACGCCATCCAGACTTCACTACTCTCGTGGCCCGGAGTTCAATTTTATTATTTTATGAATGTTTATTAATTTGGTAGAAAACATTAACATACAAATTACAGTAATAAAATAAACGTTGCAGCTCCATATTCCATAAACTTCTGCAACGTTTAAAATGTAGTCTAAATAACATAATTGTATTTTTAGTACTTATGTATGTTTATTAACACTTTAATGGTCGCACTTTTGCGATCAAAGATGTAGTCATGACATATAACAGCACCAACTAAATATGTTGACACAGTGTTTTACCGGATAAACGTCGGCGATGTCGACACAAATGTAGCGTGAGCGGGAACAAGTGGTCGTTCTAGATATCACACACATGTGGTGTGAGTGGTCCATAGTGTTAATGTATGTATACGTTAAATTATAAAAAATGCAACTTTTATACCCACTGAGCGAAATACCCCTTGTCAAACACCCATTGAAATTGTTCATACTCCTTTCTCAAGGTGGGTACATTAGGTTTGGTAGTTAATTGTGAAACATTAGTCTAATAGAACTATTTATCTATAGAAAAATAGTAAATGTATCCGTTTCATTTGAATGATATGTCTTAACTTTCTATCCATCTCGCAGATTGGAAGAAAAGGAAAATCAGCAATTACTCGCTCCTTGTTCGTTACTTTAATGTAAAGTATTTAAAGATTTTAATATATAAATATAAAAAATAAAAATCGAAATCAGAGATTACCTGAGTATTAAAAAAAACAAAAATATTGATGTCATTTTTTAATATATGGATAAATGAACAAATAAGAAATTATATTGAAATGGTATTAATTAAAAGTTAAAAATGTACGATCTCAATAGATAAGAAAGATTAAAATGCTTTACAAGTAAATTAAACAACGTATTTCGTCACCTCATCTAATATCTTATTAAAACATTTTGTAATTTTAAATAAATACAATTTCTCGTTAAATAAAAAAAACAATTTTCAAAATATATCATCTATAGGAATAAGTAAATAATTATAATGTTAGCTGTGAGGAACTAAAGAGAAAAATAGAATTATTTGTAACGGAAAAGAACTATACACAAATTAGTAACTTCGCGCTTTAATGATTCTATTTTTGTAAGGAAATGTCTCAGTTTAAACGTTATTTCATCCAAGCTTTCTAAAATCAATATTTAAATAAAAAATTATATATTTGAAGAAGTAAATAACAATATTTTTAGTTTCGATATATAGTTTCTGTGCTTATTTGTACCACCAATAAGAAAATGTTTTTCCACTTCAGTGTAATCAAACAAATTTTCTTTTTGCAAACAACTTTGGTTTTTTACAGGTCATATCTTATACATATCACAGTTACTTAATCGAAGACATATAACTAGTTCACTTAAATATATACCCCAGTATTAAAAATAAAACGCGTCATATTTCTTTTTTAAGACGCCCTTATAGTTAACTTTGTATTGGTATACATAATTGACTTATAACAACATACTCGGATAACAGCAAAATTTGCATATAGATATGTACTTTGTTTTCTATACCAATTTTTCTATTATAATGAGGTTAAAATAACCAGTAAAAAGTACAGATATTAATTTTTATTAAAATATATGATTGTTTCAAAATAGAACATAAATTATATTATATTATATGATTAGTAAATAGCATTATTAATTCGCGGAAAACATTTTTATAATAAACAAATTACTAGCTGCGAAATTAATTACAATGCTCCAATTTTCTAACAAACAAATATTAAATTCCAAATTATTTTAGGGATACAAGTTTTTCCTAGACAAGTAAAATGGAAACTAGTTGTATTTTTAGGTCAAAAATCGGATTGCAATTAATTTCTAAACAAGTAGTTTATTGATTCAACATATGATTTGCCTGGCTCAGAAACAATAATTCTCTAATTGCTACCTCAGAGGATAAAAATGAAACTTGT
Organism: Pharmacophagus antenor; assembly: GCA_018245475.1. Lineage (NCBI taxonomy): Eukaryota > Metazoa > Arthropoda > Insecta > Lepidoptera > Papilionidae > Pharmacophagus > Pharmacophagus antenor. The sequence continues at coordinate 14,386 of DWQX01003639.1, forward strand.
TCTCCAACACATTTTTTGACAACGTCATTATTTTACAATAACTTCGATTATATATAGACCTATAATATCAAATCATGGTTCTACTAAAGCTTTAGTAAATGAATGCATTTGCTAGACGATGCGTGCATACGATATTAGTGTTAATATTTCTATATACTCTAATCAATGATGGACGACGATGGTAGTGTTAATATTTCTACATACTCTATTCAATATACACTTCATTTAAAAGAGCAAGTAAAGATCTAGTATCTCTTTATTAGTAAGAATTTTTTTGATTATAGCATACATAAGAACACGCATAATTTTTGGCCATAATTTTGATGGTTATTATTTGCTTGAAGAAGTACACCTAGAAGTAGGGTCTATAAAATAGAAAAAAAAAATCATTTCTACGGTGTGAAAATAGTAAAACGTTTATGCACCGGTTCATATCTGTCTAAACTTAGTGTTTTTTTGAATAGCTATTTACTCTCTGTTCTAACTTTGGTCTCTTCTTAATTATGGATTTGCACAATGTACCACCAATTCATAATGTTAATTTCGTAATATTTATAAAAATAAGTCTATTCTGCTTACTTTGACATTTCTGATAGAAATTGAATTTATATGCCTTAATTTTATTTTTATTACTAATAAAAACATCAAGTGGAATTTTGAGAGTTATTACCCGGATATTGACAAATGCAAATATATGTGATGTAAGTTACAATTTTATTAGCAATTATTTTCTATTTGCAACACAATGTTCATTAACACCAATAATTTAAAATAACTTTGATTTATTATAGTATGTGGACGACAAGTAAAGTATATAATGAAATTGAAGTCGTACTTTATCAAATATACTTCTTAGTTAGTGTTAGGGTTATTACTAATATGTGTACGTTACGTAATATCTTAATAAAAAGTGGAATAGCATCTCGATTAGTTACGCACTTTAACAATTAAAATATTTTTTTATTAAAACATATCAAAAATAAACATATTACATAATAATTTTCCAACTATACAAAAATATTATGTATATATTGCATGAGATTCGAATATTAAGACTTCACAAAATATATGTTATACTAACGTTATAAGATTTACACCATTGAAATAAAAAATATAACATATACATTATAAATCTAAATTAGGAACTTGCAGCGGTAACTGTTGAGAACCGCATATTATTACATATTAAAAAAGAAAAACAAACAAAATGCAGTAAACATAGGCAGTATCATTCGTCAGTTTTAAGGTAAACCTCTTAATTTAAGTTGATTATAATTAAATGACAACATTGAATCGCTAAATGTATAATGAAACCAATGACGTCACTTAATTTAATATTTTTTTACTACTTCTTACGTGGTGTAAATAAAAATAAAAAAATATCGTCGTTATAAAGCCGTTTGCTGATTGATGCTTCCATTAGAACTTGGAATTGATGCTGACTGCTTTTCTGAAAATAAAAAAGTCATCAATATGATTATTAATAATTAAAGCTCGTACTTCATTTTTGGTTTACAAAATGCAATATAGTAAAAATGATATCAATTACTCTTTAGTGAAAAGGAGACACAAGTGTGATTGCCTACATTCCATTATCTACAGCTGTAGTCCTTAGCAATGTATCAGTTATTTGAAACAAAGCGACTGCAAATAAAATTCAATGACAATAGTCCATGAATTTCAATGATAAGCCACAAGAACTTTATATTAATTTAAAAATTATTATCAATTTATTTCATGGTTAAGTTGAAAATATTCCATACTGTGATTTAATTACATTTGTAACGCTATTGAAAAATATACAATAATGATTTTAAATTTTTGTGTACATCAACCAATGGAATTAACTTATATCAGTAAATGCCTTGGAAACCTAACCGCCGGCCCTAAGTGTTAGTTTTTTTTAAACGTATTCATACTTTTAACCAAGTTTTTTAACTGCTTAAATTATTTAAACATTTCTGCAATGTCGTCGCCACTGTTATGCTTTTAAAAAAATTACCATGGATTATTGCTTCAAATCTTAAAGAAATATTCTGCCTCAAATTTATGAGATTAGGATAAATCCAGTGTAGAGATAATGCAAATATTGGCGATGCTGTCCGCTCTATACGTAAAAGCGGCCGTAACTTTTGTCAACTCAAACACAAATTTTCTTTATTAAATACCCTAGTTTTACTATTATTTTCTTTAATCGTTCCTTATTGTGTAGTACGCTGTTCTATGAAAACTGACAAAAACCTTTGAAGGTTTGTAAGTTTTTTTTGTTATCATAATTACATATTATAAAAAGATACAAAATATTTAATTACGTTTGTATATAATTTTTACGTTAGTATAATCTACAAGCAGACATCGAAGCTGTCTGTTATCGTAAATATTGTAGTAACCAATATCAGCAAATAATCAGACAAGAAAATGTCCAATGTACGTATATATATAAGCAAAGCGCAATACGTTTTATTTTCTTATAAGGAATAATTTTAATCAGAGAGATAATCACGACGATAATGTAATGAAATGTCTTCATAGATATGATGAATAATTAATAATATTTATTTAAGTACAATGATTTTTTTATAAAAAAAATTGCTGCACAAATGTATAAAATTTAGTGAATATATTTCGTGACATATTATTCAAGTTTAAAACTAACGCATAAAGATCTTATTACAAAAAATTGTACTTCTACTAACCGAATCCGAGTCTTTTTCTATTCTTTTATGTGTACACATCTGAAAATTTACACAAATTTTGAAAAAACCTCTCTTTCTATATATATATATATATAC
>DWQX01003640.1:0-17161 GCA_018245475.1 Pharmacophagus antenor
TTATTTTAAACCAATCACTCGAAAATTTTATTTTGTTGGCGGCCAAGAACTTTCAAGAGCGAAGATTGAAAATTTTATATATATTATATCGCCATTATTAAATCTGAAAATGTTATTAATTAACAAAAGTTTGAGCAATAATTAACTTGGCCAATTACATTACTTTCTATATGGACTAAAATATAAAAAAATTACATCGATAAAGATGTGCTAATAGGTAAAACGCAATACAGATATTAGCTTCGCAGAAAACTGCACACTTCCTTACGGAGTCCTGTTTCAATTCTAAGAACGGGTTCAAGCAAACGGAGCGACATACGGCGCAATTAATAGAATGTGGAAGATGGACACTGTTTTATAACGCCCCATCAATTATTAAATGCCGTTTTAAATTATTTTGAAAACATCTCGCTTTTTGTTGCGAAGAGGAATGTTTATATAGCAGTCAATCATCATTACCCTTGAAAATTAATATCACTTTATAATTTTCATAAATAGAGAGCACAATAAAAGATAATGTCTTAAGAATAAAACATAGATAATTATAAAATATGTCTCAGTTTACTTGGTTGTATATAGTTTAAGATTCACTTAAATTTAATAAAAAAAGACTGGTCATTTGGTCACGATTGGAGATCTTCCTGTTCACAGAATCGAAAGCAAAGATAAAACTTTTGAAATAACAGCTACTTTTTGTAGATGTTAACTACGGATACTGTAAAAATACTCGGTCATTAGACAAACAAGAAAGTGTACTCTACATCAGCACTTGAGCTTCGTACAATTCCTACTGTGTGCACTCATATTCCGTTAATGAGTGATAGGAATATGCCTGTACTATTGCATCACATTTGCCTACTAATGCGACAATTAAATTTTGCTTACTTAAATGAACTGTGATTGTGTCTGTTTATAGCAACCAAATCTAAATCCGTATAACAAAGAAATTTGTAGTTATTTTTACATGAAAATTATATTTCTGTTTGTCTCAACTGGCAACACGGACGCTGTAATGATTGAATTAATTGATAATTAAAATAAAGTAATGCTTCGTAAAGTATTACTATTCAAACGGCACTAAAAGTTTGCTGAACTATAGCCAGGTCACACATCGACACACGTATACACGTCATCGAATTAAATTTAACACCTAACCGATTACCCGAGCGAGTTAAAATACGCTATTCGCGATTATTATATATTTTTAAACCTTCAAGAAATTCTAAAGCTATTATTCAGTTGTATTAATTAATGTAACATATTACTACATATATTGTATAAAGTAAAAGTACCCTACTTCAGAAAGAGGAGACCTACCGGTAGGTAGTGTATTTGTAGGGAAAACGTAACAGATAAAACTGATAACAAATATCAAAGTAAGTTTAGCAATTGAAAAGCTATATGGCTACTACTTGCTGTGTTCTACCAGTCATACATATATGTAAGTTTGCTTCACCATCTACGGCTTCATTTACGACGAACAACGAGTGAAATTGAGGTTAACTGACACATTTATGAACTTTAGTTCTCCCGTTTCAGCGTAATTTTGCATGTTTGTAGTAAATTGGCATCGGGTTCTAATCTGTCTAAAGCGTTTGCATGGTATAATGAACAAAGTCGAGATGCGTTAATGATACTTTTACCATGCCGATAGAGAATTACCCGATCATTCGTAACTAGTCCCATGTTGTCATGGCGATAGTGTGCATCGCTGCGTTGACGCAACCTGACCCACTTTCGTTGCAGCCGTCCGCCTTTTAACTGAGGATACGGTTGTATCGCACGATTTACTTCATTATTTGCGAGGGATTTATTTATAAATGTTGCAGTAAGATTTTAAGAAAGATTTTTTTCTACAGAAGTATGTGTCCAGACGACAAAAGTTTTTACCTTGTAGTAAATAATACGACTACCCATAACAATGTGGCGTTAGTTCAACAAAATGACGTTTTACGTTCATTGCTTAGGGAATAATTTTATGTATTACTTTCACTAGCTTCAAATCATAGTTTCTTATATATGCCGCTATGTACTGAGTGGCGGCTAAAATAGATTTCATGTTGGTACTTATTTAGTTCGTCTTAGGCATGCGAATTTTACAGGTCTGATAATGGATATTTTCATATCATAAACTTTAATAATGGGATATTGTTAACGATTTCGGTAAACGAAAATTTAAAAACTGTCTAACTTGAAATATATATTCTATTAAAACATTATATTCACAGTGACCGTTTAAAATGGATTCAGTAAACGCGTTGAAATGTAAATAACCACGGCAGCAAAAGACACCGCAAAGCTAGTTAAGCTTCACTACGAGCGGCTGTTACCGCGTTTACGCCAGGGTGAGCCACAGGCAGCCAGCTACAGGCGTCTACACGTACTGTTGCTGCCTGCATACTGTTCTACATAGCATATCTTTGAAATAACAAAACTTATGGCGTAAGCTTCCATCATTATTTTCATTACGAGCCGCCGGCAAGCTCAGCAAAATACAACTTAACTGAGACAGCACGCCTGCCGACTGTGTATTATCGTGTTAAGCGTATCGACATTATTGATACTCCAATCACGAAAAAAGTTTTAATAATGTATTCACTATGAAATATTATGCTTCTGTCTATACTTATCATCATCTATACCTAGATCCTTAAAGTGTACTAACATCATAATTATATCTTGGTCATAGAAGTTAGCAATGATATTCCAATATAAATCAGAATACTATTTCCTAATGAAACATTTGTGTACAATAACTAATTCGACGAAGGTAGCTGTTAAGAGTCTGACAGATGCAAATGTAATCATATTAATCTTCATGTGCAAATTCCGATGTCTAAATATATGATAGAAAGAATGCACCGGGTCGATACCGAACCGTACGTGCGTTGCTGGCGGAGTCGTATATCACGAACAGTAGGCAAACATTACACAGCATAATTCTAGTATGTCGGTGTATTTGGTTTCATTGGTAGTTATTATACTAGAATTCTAAGAATTCAACGTGTTCTGCAATACATCAGTGCAGATTGACAGTGAAATAATGCCCATAAGCTATGGAAGTCTGTTGGGTAAGAACGGTTTTGAAATTTCAGACATTTTGCTATCTTATGACTGTTACGATGTTATACTTAGAATAATGACGCGAATTAATTTAAACTCAGATCAAGAGTACGAAATTTAAAAATAATAAATTTTGTGTCATACTAAAATTACCACATACTTAAAAGAACGAATTGCTGATTTACCAATTAAAGAGTCAAAATTTGATTTTATTTGTTTTATTAAGCAATATCGGACAACAAGAACTTCCAAGTAAGGGACATGTGTAGGTGCTATTGGCTGAGGTGTTTAATTTTTGATTAACGGATATTTATTTGAACACAACTGTGTATACATAATTGTGCGTTCCAATGTACTTCATGTAAATATATTTCATAATTTTTACATACACAACTAATTCATTATATTAAATTTCCCAATTTGTTATAATTTTGTTAATTAACATATTTTTAAAGCTAAAACTGTTATTAATATGTATAATAATTTAAAATTTTTCCTGATGCCAGAAGATTTTTTGTTTTTGAAAATATCGCTGGACGGTTTTCGTACTAAATGCGTGGTAATTAAATGAAAAAAGTTGAAATTATAATGTCAAGAGTCAAAAATTTTAAAAGGCTAAGCCAACAATAAATGAGGTAAGTAAATAAACAGTAAATACATAAACGCAAATAGATCAATTTTATACAGTAAAAATATATCGTACAATTGGCTTGCTTGCGAGCTGGCTAACACAGTCGGGCCGCTTTCTGTGGGCGATTCTCTCACGCCAATGTTTATCTTACGCTCATAATTAAACTGGGTACGTCCTGCGTAGTGCTTCTAAAGTTCTCAGCATTTACTGCGAAATCGACAGCCGGAAAAATATCTTCTGATAAGTAACATCTAAAATAATAAACATTATCTCGGAAATAATCACCGGAAACTCCAATAAATAATTCCAAGCACTGGAGAAGGAAAATAAAAATAGTGATTTCAAACTTAATAAGACGTTATTTTGTGAATCGTGAAGACACATCATTGCTGTTGACAAAAGTCACATTCCTCAATAGAGGAGCAGACATTATAAAGAAATATTAGGGAGTCGAAATAATTTTTTTATTATATCGGTTTCATTTTTCGTTTGAAAAAAACAATTTCGTTAAACTTGTCATCGCAACGAATTTACAATTTACTTTTTACATTGATATAGGAAATATTCAACAATTTTGATAAAGCATTTTAAAATACAGGGGTGCTAGAATACTACTACTTCAGTTTAATTAATTATTACTAATGAATTATTTGCATTACATTCTAAAACAAATGTAATTCTTAGGGAGATTAGAGTTAACAATTTGCAAATTTGGAAGTAATTGAGGATGAGTAAATTTGTATGTTTAAAAATAATTCTTTATTTGAAATGTTAAATAGATTGCAGTACTGTCTAGTCAGACCTATATCGAACAATAACAGATCTATTACAAGTACTCGTACCCTTTTCGCGGCGGCAAACGATAAATCACAGCTTTACCGCCTTGTAGCAGTCTCTATTGTGATCATTAGTTAACCTCACGACAGATGCGGTTCTATTCCAGAACAATGGCTTATTTGCTCATATTGTATTTGAAACCGTTTCAAAAACAGTAAAACACGCACACCTTGACCAAATTCTGATTCATGAAAAGTAATCGATCGTTTACGTAAATCGACGTAAACCAAAAATAAAAGAAAATATTAATTTTTTAATCCACTTTATGAATCTCATAATATATAATAAATTCTTCTAATTTAATCTAATAACTAAGAATCGTATTAAATACATAAAATTTGGTTTTATGGAAGTAACTACTATTAATTTAACTAAAAGGAAATGAATATGATAAACGACTGTGTTATTATTTATGTAAATTGCGAACGAAGTGTCGTGTGATATTAGTCATTACTGATACCTTGACAACCATAAGGATACGTTGATATTATTTGAATGGTATAAAGATCATAATATCACAGTCTAAGAAAATAAGTGATATAAAAGAAAACTAAGGAATAATGTGAAGCGGGAAGTGAAGTTTAATTTGTAACGCCTTGTTTACAAGTCGCCATTAATCTTCAAGATTGTATTAAACGTAAAGCAATAAAGGAAGGTGGTAAGCTTTTCTAATTTACCCTGTTAATATTTATTAACTCAGTAGACAGGTCATAAATATGATTAGTTTCGGGTAATTTAGGCGCTTTCAATAAGGCAACTGTACTAGAACTGAGCGAGGCAAATGGTAATAATGCGATATGTGCCAGCGGGAAAATTCTTGAAATATAATTCTAAGAAAACTAAAAGGACTTTATGGCATGATTTGGCACAAGAAAATAATAACGAAGTAGTGAATTGTCTCTGAAAAGTTTCTTCATATCTTCTTGGTTTTCGATGAATTAAAATAACTTATTAACAAAGGTTCGCCTCTATTTCTTAAACTCTAAGTGTAATAGAATATCTAGTCTTTCCTGATTTACAATTGTTGGACATGTGTTAGGGTAGCAGAGATTAATTAACCTTTGCTAACTATATGTTGATTAGTCATCCTTTTCCCTGTAATCAGATAATGACATTTGCAACTTGTTTTCATATGGTTTATTGATCTGTAATAAATAATATTTACTTTTATTTCATAGTAATCTTACCTGAATGTCATTTAGGTGATATAAGTGCAAGTTATTATTACATTTAACATCCCATAAATTAGTCGAATAATATAATGACGAATTGCATTTATTGGAATTAAGTGAACTAACTGTAAGTAACTGTGCATTAAAATCAGTAAATCATCTCATCTTTTGATTCTGTTTCTTATTTTTTATATTTACACATGAATTTTCATCACATATCAATATAGACAATTATAGCAGAATAAACAGAAACATGTAACAAACATCGAGGCTAGTTTCTCGTGTGCTTTACGAGTGACAGACAAAGGGTCAAGGTTGGTGTTCAATCGATTCACCACTACCCGCTGACAATGTCGTCGAATTGGTTGGCATGACAACAACATAAAGTGCAAATATTTATATCATTATTTAATAGCTGTAATTTCTATATTCTAACAGGTGACAAGAAAGGTTTGTAGACAGGGTTTTATGCTGATATATATGTTACAGCAGACTGTATGAATTGTGGTGTCTTCAAATGTAAAATAGCGAATGGTTTGACAGTAGTAGAGATTAAAATTATACATTTAGCTGACAAGTATTGTGGTAGACGGTACACATATCGGTTACGCTAAGCGGTGCGCAACAGCACGACAAGTAAAAGGGCACGGGCCCCGTGTAATCTAAGCAAACAGTACACGTGTCACTTTCAGTGTCTAAACGAGTCTTTGATCATGCGGGGACATGTTAAATGATTGTCGCTCGCTAAAATTGTCATCCTGCAAGGTTAATAACACTGGGCAATGTGATAATATTTTCCGAGAATATTTGTCAGTAGAATATCTGTCACACCTTATAAGCAGCGTGTCTTGCGTAAAATGACTACGGGAATACATATTTCCTAGGGGTGTCTACGTTTAATAACTTGTTTACGGTTGATTTATATTTTTTTTGTTAACAAATAGTAAACACTTGAATAATTATATCAATTGAAATACTGCGAAGTATTTTTGACTATATTCGTCATTGGTACTACGATAATACTACGATCGATGAAAAGATATATTGTTTTTAAACATATTTATATACACGTTGGTGTTTTGATAAGTTACATATAATTTTCATTGTGGTGAATAGTACAAATGTTTTTGGTCGTCTTTTTAGTTTATATAATTAGGATTATATAATAAAAACATGTAAATTATCACGACACAGTTAATCGGTTAATAGAAAAAGTTTCAAATTTAATTAAAATACTGTTTGGATCAGAGAACCAGGAGTTCATTAAAAAGCATTTTTTACAAATTCATTAATTCAATGTGAAAATATGATGGTGATTATAATTATGACGCAAGTTATTTTAATTAATTATCTGAAAAGCAAAAATAATATTCAATTTACAAAGAGTAGACATGAATACAAGACGATCAAAAAAAAACTTGTACAATTATTAAATGCATAAAGAGGCCTTAATTAAAAGTTATATCGCTAACTTGAAACTAGTCTACGCAATAACACGTGATATCTACGTTTATTACCCGTTGCCAAGGGTACGTACAGAGTGAAGGTAAGCAGCAAACGTTCAACATTTCGCTTCGTCAGAGTATACAAATTAAAGTGTCTAAAGGCACCTCGTGAGAGGCCATCACGCCCCTGCGTTGTCTTGCTTCACAACCAGTAATCTTCGACTAAGTGTAATTTATCCCTAAACTGTAATTACTATTCAATTTAAAGCTGCGAGTATTCTCTTATAGTGTACAATTTAAACACAATTCGAGCAGAAGGGTTTTAATTCATTTGTAATAAACATCAGGTCGTTGTGATGGTAAGTGTAAGGTTCAATGATTTCCGCAGTGTTTAATATAACAAAACTAATAATTGAACCATCTAATGATAGGGAATTGTTGCTATATTGTCTATATGACAAAATAGAACACTTGACAATGATTAGATTATTTTGTGCATACATTTAATATTTTTTTGATCTCAGTGTTATGACAGGCATTACATAACCAGTTTAGTGTACTAATCTTTACACAATAAAGGTTAAATGTTAGCCAACAAGCGATTAAAAAAAATAATAAAATTAAGCAGTTACAAAGTTAGCTTGCCCAGATACCTACAAGACTTAAGAAGAATTTATAACATGTTAGAGAAAGAAAATATAGAAGGTTCAAATTGTATAAAATCATTATAACACAACATCTTTACCGATGCATTTTAATTAAAATGTTAATTCCTGACATTGCCTCTGACTACAAATAAATTGTATTAACAAGATTCTTGAAAGTGATATATAAAATGATAATTGCATGCAAAACGAAATTCATCTAATAATAGAGGAAATACATAGACAATAAATTTACTAACCAGGAAAAGTGACTACGTGTTTCTTGCGTGAACTAACTGAACAATTGGCGATAGTAGTTGGTTTAAATTAAGTGAAATAGTATTTCAAAAATTAAAGCTATAGTAATGTTTTAATTTTAGAGTTTTAGTTATATTATTTTTTTTTGACATTTTGTCGTGAACATGAAATAGCGCTTTTGGCATTTCAATCATTCACATTTACTATTTTTCTTCAAAAGAAGTCACGCACTACAAAATCTTCTTGTCATCTTTCCGCTTGAATTTCCATAAATACCGAGATGTTTGGCAATGTAAGAACTAAACATAGCTTTTGTATTGTGGCCAACAGCAGGAATACATCACAAGATGAGTAACAAAATGCCCAGTTAAGAATTCAAGCGTATTTGAAGTCGTTTAATATTCAGCAAAGCGGAAGTGTGATTGTATTGTTAGTTTTCCATGAACGAATTTTCTTGAAATTTAATAATTAATGTTTTGAAAGAACTTTACTTTCAGTATAGACGTTTAAAGCAATTGTAATATCAAAGGGGCTAATCCTTTGTAGTAAAAGAATATTTATCTCGAAATTACGTACTTACACTAAATATATTTTTGACAATATTCTAAGAGAGGTTAAAGTTAAAGATATGAGAAAACAGTAACAATAGTGGGAAAATCTATTTTCTTGTCGGAAACGTTTTTCTAATCTATACTGGATTATTTATTAAAAAATATTGTTTAAGACGTGTACCGGTGTATTTTTAATTGAAATCCATTTTGATATACAATAACGTAGATCTGAATTAGAGTGGCGTGTAGTACAGTAATAGTTTAAACCGAGAATTGAAGAGGGAATTAATTACTGTGAGATGCGAAGAGCTTATTGCGCGTTGTTGGAGCATAATTATGATCAGTTGTATGCAAAAGAAATAAGCGTGAAGCGTTAGTTCGCGGCTCGCCCGAGGGCATCGTAAAAGGCAGTCTGACATCATCGCTCAGGTTGGGTGCTCGTTGTTGTTATGCGGCTCACCGCTGGGCGAAAGCCGCGAGATGCTTTATCGTTCCTCGTCCACCGGTTAGAATATTAAAGCGGTTTCGAATTGGACCGCCACAGAGTTAGTCGTATTGTTTCGCATTGAATTTTGAAGTTCAATGCCACGGGCGTACGCCTGCACGCGGCGGTGCCGGGCGTCGTATTCAAAGCGGCCCCTACTCGGTGAACGGTGTGCGAATGGATTTTAATTAATTTAGCATCGAACAAATATTAAGTCAAATTATTGTAAAACGATGCCTAGAGAAGCAATATCATATCTTTACAATACATTTTATTGTACAATAATATGCTGTAACAACGCCTCAGAAATCATATTTTCTATTCACATTATTGCATCATTCTTTATTATTATTTACATTTAATTCGAAATAAATAAATGTAAAGTGTAACGCTACGCCGGTGTTCAGTATTCATACAGTCACGAGGCGATAAAAACAAAGTTTCTAAATCTGTCCATGACGGCGGGCGTGGTGAGCATTAATTACGTCTCGAAATGTTTTCTGCTTTAGCGGTATTGACTTATATTTAAATTTCTGTACATATTGTCTTAACTTGCTAATTGTTTATGAAATTTTGTTAAATAAAAATCGTAATAATATTATTTTAGCCCTTGCATATTATTATATTTTTATAGAAGACGTTGATGTTGTGATGTTTGTAATTAATAGATGTCCAATTAAAAATATTTTTGGTACAATTTTCGAATTTATATATATAGTATATAATAGTATCGTAAATAAATTTCAGAACCTCAACATTTTTACAACTTCTATAAGTATATAAATATAATCATACATGAACCGAGCCGAGAAAAAAATTATAAGACGATGCTGTGATAAATAAAAAAAAACATATTAAGTATAAATCAATTGCTTCAGTATCTATATACTTTAAGATAAATATTCTTTAAGCAAACTATACAGCATTACTTTCGGTGTACTTGAGTATTGTTTAATGTGGTTGAACACTATACAAAAAAATTAAGCTTGTAATACCTGGTCAAAACCTTTTTTTTATTTATTAAGCTGTCGACGCGAAATATTAAAGAGTACAAAAACATGTGTCTGTTTAGTCACATTGATGAAACTGAAAGAAAGAAAAAAAGTTAACAAAAAAACTGCGTCGTGTAATTGCACACGACAGCGTCGGCCATTGCTTTGGAATTTTCTGGTAACCAGTGTGTGTGAGCGGCGTAATGCAAAATATTTGCTTCTCAAGCAAAATCGGTCGGTTTTGCAAATAAAATATGACTATTGTTAGATATATGGTGCAATATGCTGATGTGTGCAATATGAAGATTTTTAAGGCCCGACCGTTAAGGTAATGATCGAATTGTTGTTTATTAGTCTAGTGAAAGGAACTTACATATTTAGGATAACATATGCTTATAACCAAATAGCAAAACGTTATCAATGAAGTTAAAGAAAAATATCGATGCAGTTAAGACCAGATTTACGGACATTTTTAATGATTTTCTTTCTTATCGAGTCCGTGGTAATTTGGTGCATAATAGAATTCTTATATTCTCTGTTTTGTAAAAAAAGTAATAATAAAATAATATTGCCAGAAACTATAAAAAAATGTTGACTACATGTAAAGAACTTTTTATCGAACATTGCAGATTCGTATAAATAAGTAAAACCTAGTGTTAAAATCGATAACTATCGACAATTTAGTATTTGCAATAAAAAATGTAGCAATAAATTGTTATGACATGATTATTAATTTAATTTATATTTTTGTTCGTTAGTGATTCTCAGCGTATAGGACAATAGAAAAGCGTAAAGTTTTGAACACATGTTTAGGATAAGTATTAAAAAACTCAAAATGGAAATGTTCACGCTTTATTTAGTAATAACTAATATACATTTTGTCTGTCAAGTGTAAGTAGAGTATATAGCAAGATAAATCATAGTAACGCTTGTCTTCGAAGCGGCGACGATATTTGGGTCAATAACTGTATTATCAGGCGATTAAATTATCGATCTCAATAAGTTGCCAAGCGATTCGAATGTAACTGGTTCTCGCAAGATTCTGTACAACCACTTTGGCCGAATTGAGAGGTCATGGCGTTATTTCTTGAGGGTACTCAAATAATGTTAATATTGAAACGGTCTTTCTTAGTAAGTAATTTGCATTTAAATATAAATTTTACAAAGACCACTTACGGCTCAATTGTCATATGAGCGAAGCACTCCATCTTAGAACCTTTGTTTAGTTTATGACGGATAACTAATTTATATCCATCTGACAAAAAACTGTATATTTGTAAATATTTGATCTTTTCAGTTAACATAATCCATATACTTCTTCAGGAAATACTAACAGAAAGTTAGTTATACCTAGTCTTAAGAACTTTAATGTATTTAAAATGAACAAATCGATTGAAAACAACGGGATCAAGCCTCCCATATGTGTAACTTCGTAATATATAATATATCGCAGCTCTTATATTAAGGTGTTGCGACTTGTGACCATGAAAATAAATTTCATAATGCGTGGGTAGTGTGCGTTGAGAAAGAGCGATAGTTGCCAAAGTTTTAAAATTATTGTAATAAAAGACTGACAGAAATGTCGAGAAAGAATTGGCCCGAAAGCGACAATCGATAAAAATGGTCAATTATTTTGGGATTACTGTTACAGAATATAAACAGAGGTGGCGGGTATGATGACAGTTAAATCGTTACTTTTTAATACGTAATTATTTTAAAATGTTTTAAGAATTACATGTTTAGAACAAACTTAATGATGACAACACTTATATGTTGATGTTTGATTTGCAATCTATACCACTAAAATTATTTTTTTTTGTCGAAGCTGGTCATTATGTTTAACAGCTGTTTATTTATTTACTGATTTTACATAAGATATAAAACACTTCGCATGGCCGTGTTAATAAGGTATTAGAGGCAGACATGTATTTAACAAAATTTTATGCAAATTGTATCGAAGTGGAACATTTTGAAGAAGCAAACATTATGATTAGAGATAGGTTGTCACTAAGCCAGTGCGTTATACTATCGAACACTTACCAAACCAGGTATTGCGACAAAATAATACCTAATGAACAATTAAAATTTACTTAATTTGTACTATGTAAATCGTTGACATTTTTAAAACTAATTAAAATTAATGATATTTTACTAAACATTCGTCAAATCAAAATCAACGTAGGGGCGTTGTTTCGGGAATATAATCAAAGAATTCTAGATTAAACATGGCTTGCTTACAGCGTGGACGTTGTTTACGATCTGTGTGAGTTTCGTGTTATTTAAAGTAAATCATAAAAACTATCAACAACAAAGACCACCGCATTGTGATGCTATCGGAAACCACGCGGTGTTCCCGCCCAAAACGAAAATAATCTTGTCTACCGTTGCTGCTACAACAATATAATTTTTTATTCCTCCAAAAATAAAACTGGTTTGCATAATTATACCCTATAATTATATATTTCAAAGGAAAGGTAAACGCGTAAATGAACACAAAAGCAATATGTCTATGCCCAAACAGCGTTAAGTTCAGACTTGTCCGACTTATTTGAAATACTGTGAAATAAAAACTTGTACTTTACTATGTACAGTTCGAGTGGTGAGTTTTATTTAGATATATCACACCATGTTTTAAACTAATATCATTGACATTATAGTTGTGCGGCGTACAGAATTATGCGATGAACATATGAAATTGTGAAAAACAGTGAAATTAAAAGAAAAAATAGCCAGTGAAAAATATTTCATACTTAAAAACATGGATTGGTGTATCTTGAAACGTTTATAAGATTATAAAAAATTGTTTTTAAATTATAATAAATTACCATTATTTACCAGTCGTGGTTGTCCTCCGTACCTACCTTGACCACAACGAACGTGACTAATTGTAGTTCTATGATTTATGAAGAGCGCTGTGATTCCTGCCAGAGTGTATGCGCAGTCTTAACTACCGTGGAAGGCAATTAAAATATTATCTTTATACACAGTAAACACAGTCTAGTCCAGCGGTGTGCTACAGCTCCAGAACATTCCATATAGTGTCATTATTATAACGTTCTAATTAAGATCTATTTACTTCATGGAATATTCATAAAAACGGTTATGTATTATGTAATTAACGCGGCTGATGATTTCATAGTTTTCTCATTTACGGTTTGCATTTGTATGAAAATAATTTTGTGTCGGTATGAAAATAAGTTACAATAACCATTGGAAATTTTTATTTATGTCATGTATAAATTACTAGTTACTTATATACTTACTGATAATCACATAATGAATACTTGCGACTATAATTATAAAGTACGAATGCATGAAAGTATGAAGATATATGATCTATGCGAAAAAATTAAAAGCGATTATAAAAACTGACATACATATACACGTACGTATAGGATACTTGAATATTAGTTTATATTTCAGTACAGATTTACTTCCGTACTGAAATATAATATTCACTTAAATTTATATTCACCTAGATATTATATTTGAGTAAGAGACCTAATAAAAGTTATTGACTGATATTCTATTGCGACTATCTGCGCGAGGCAACTGGTAGCAACGATTTTCGTCTATATGTTGGATGAGTATAGAAAAAGATCGCGCTAAATGACCTACTTCGGGAGAGGCGTATGTCCAACAGTGGACTGCCTTAACACTAGATTTACCGGACCCGTTGATTTGATACAAAAATCCTAGATAAAAAGTTTCGTGTACCAATAAGCGTTTGAATTTTTTTTATTTTTATACTGTTTTTGGCAACAATGTTCTATAACTTTTATTTCAAAAGGAGAATAATAAGAATACAGTAATGCACAAAATTACTACAGACTCGAAAAGAAATCGGTATTCATGTGTTAAGCTAAAGTTGACGATGATTCTATTAAAGATTTTTTCAATTGCATCATTACTGTAGCACTTAGCTATGATCATTAGGAACTAGGACTATTGATTTAGTCATAGCGTTCAAGCAAATTTCGTTTGACCATCTGTCTATAAGTTTGCGTATTGACTCGGAGATTGTGTCTTTGAAATGAGATGCTAATGGATTTCCTGGCACGTTGTTCTTTGCGGCAGCGACGGTCACATATCATTATACTGTGTGAACTCAAACAGTTGTTTTGACGTAGATTCTGTTCGGAAATGTTGTATCGAGAACTTATATGAGAAAACAAAATTAAACCTTGAAATGTTCACCAGGTGTTTCGTCCATAAACCAGTCCTTACGTTAATTTGCGATGTCGGTGTATTATATTGCTAAAATAAATTTATGTTATAAAATACGAAAGGAGGAAAATAGCAGTCACACCCACCTGATACATATTCAGTCAAAAATTTGGCAATCAGTTTTGAACTACGACATTAAATCCAAATGTATAATTTGTTCACGGAATTATGTTAATACAAATGTTTGTTATTGAATTTAAATTAAAAAAACTTATCATTTTCAGATAAAAAAGTAATTATATAAAAATGGAGTACGAAATTGTGACATAAGGTTTATTTTATTACTTTAATATTCTATTTCAAGGTCTTCCAGGTAACGGGCGGTCGAAGCCGAACAGTTAGGGGAGCGGTATAATTATTAAAAAAATAAACAAAAATGAACCTAAAGTACATGACTTTAAGTTTCTTTTGTTGTACGATACTCGCCCAGATATTCCAGACGGCTTGTCGCCATCGCCGACCGCAAGAGACAGACTTATTGTTAAACACAATGTGCAAGCGAGATGGAAACAACGACATTGCGGTGCGTGACATTGCGAGATTAGTCTTCATCATAGTTTCTGTGTAAGTAAACTAACACTGGTAAGTTTCGAGTCATTTTAAATATTTTTTGATACTGTTTACTACTTAATAATTAAACCTTTTTTCATCAATAACCTGTAATGTCAGCTTTTTTTAATCGGTTGTACGATTGTTATAATCAAACGAACGTGATATGATTTATACAAACGTATGAGTATATATTATGTGCGTGTCACATTACTTGCAACACTGAACAACGGTTTTATTTTATTTAACTTTACAAGAAATTATGATTATTTCGTTTTATTCTTCGCTATAATGAACAATATGTATCATATATCATGGCTTGCAACTCCATCTATTGATATATGCGGATAATTTATCAATAGATGCAGAACATTGAAAATAAAATGTTTACCATAAATTTATGCGGTTTTCATTTTTATTAAATATCATTTTTAAAGACAGGAATGACTTGTATAAACATGAAAATTAATGAAAACTGATACAAGTTTTGCTACCGAAAAGATGCCTTTGTCAATTATTTGAAATAAAATTATACCTGTTTATACGTACTGTAATAAATACAATAATTGTTAATGAATTTGTTACAACGTATAAATGGTAAATTAAGACAAGCAATATTAATTAGGAGCGGCCGCCGCAGGTATGATTTAAATTATTATTGCAATTTTGAAATCACCTAAAAGGATTTGGTATCGTTAGATTATATGATTAATTTACAGTTTGCCATCGATTGCTAATTTTGAGCGTGCTAAAGTAATGTTTATGGCAAGTTTTGAACGGGAGAAAGTCGAAGAAAAAGAGCACGGATGTAACGATCAGAAAGCAATACAGCGAACGTAAAAATATGCAAATAAAGTAATTGTATACGAGTTTTGGCGGTCCTTGCTCGTAATATGTAAATGATGACGGTGGAGATGACATCATCGGTGGCCTGACTGTGCTGTCGTTTGAAAGTAACTCACTACGGGTGACGTATGCAACCGAGACTGGACTTTTCCGTCGAATCGAGTGAACGATTGAGGAAATTATTGCAGAATATAGAAATAGTGGAAATAAATTTTGCGAATTTTATCGCGTCTATTTTAACTCTCTATGGGCCATTGCTTTTTTTGTGAAAATTCAGTTAATATGGCAAAGGAAAAATATTGAAAAGGCAGTTAATATGAGCCTCTTTATACAAATGAATTTTAAATTCTCTTTTAAATAACATCATTGCAATATATTCACTATGCAACTTTTAGTTTACCAAGGCCTATAAAATGCGCATTATGATGACATGAAAGTTACACGGGACCATAGAGGGTTAAGTATTTAATTCCCGACATAACGAGAGTGCTTTGTGGTATTCTTGGTCACGGAAGCACTGGAGTATGAGTGGTGTAAAGTTCGTCGAGGATTAAATAGTTATAAAGTCGATAAAATCCGTAAGTTTTGGAAACGTATAACATTTATGTAAAAAATTTAGTAGCAAATGAACTAAATTAATTGTTTATCTTTTATTTGTAGGTTAAATATCTTTAATGAATTAATAGTTAGGAATGGAACTATTATTCGTTTCAACAATATTAATAAATTAAATTTTGATTTGCAATACATTTTAAAACTAGAGTACTATTTGCTAAATAAATGAAAAATTCGGGTATGCACAACAATTGAGATTTTTTAAGTTATCCAATATGATTTAATGAATCACAAATGCGATGATGACCCGCGGTATCGGTCCGACCAGTGACTTCATAACCGCTGATGTCAGCGGACGCCATGGGACGTGCTCAATGAAATAGTCACAGTAGGAAGCCGATATCTAAAATTATGATGTCACTTTTATTATAGTTATAATGTCAATAATACTCGTAACTGAAATTCATGAATTAGAATAGTCTTTCCGATTATTTGAGATTGAAACCTTTCTGAGTTTGGAAATATATGTACATACACTGCCGGCCAAAAGTTTGAGGAGACCACTTTGTACACAGGTTATAATTTGCAAAATATTTTAAATCTGCGTATGATAACGTAGCAATATGAACACCTGTGTAATCTACTAATCATTTTGAATGTCTAAATACCATTTCTTTTATCTTTTACACTATGACTATGCCATAAATGTGCATGGTTTATTTACCACAGATGAGTGCCGCGTAAGGACCCAGGTGTTGCAATTGTCATTATATTATATGGCGGCTCCCTTGTACTTGTTTGGTTATTGTTTTACGTTGATAAATATTTACGAATATTTTAAGCCATAAATCCTATTCATAACATGGCTACTTAAGGAGTTAGTCTTGGTTAAATCTATTCAGTCTGA
>DWQX01003641.1:0-17153 GCA_018245475.1 Pharmacophagus antenor
ATATATATATCTGTAGATCGTCTGCATACAGGTGAGGATAGCTCGCGGATCACCGGATTCGCGAGCCAGTTTCGATGAAGCTGTAATAGTCGTCAATAAGGCTAACAACGCAAACTTCACCGAATCCAGCAGCAGCATACAGGTGGTAGGATGTGGAGAGATTTTTGGATATAGTATTTATAAAAATAGCAAAAAGTAAATGAAATAAAACTCCACCCTGCGGTACACCAGCAGTATTATCACACCACGAAGAGAAGGACTCTTGTATGCGAACGCGCTGTCGGCGCCCGGACAGGTAACTCCGAAACCAATCAATTTCTGTTGGAAATGTGTTAAGAGAGTTAAGGATCACAATTAAAATGTCAAAGTGAAGTGAACTATTAAAAGCGCTGCTAAAATCCAGTAACAAGAGTATAGTTAATTTACCATATTCCATTACAGTTCTTATATCGTCAGTAATGTTTACTAGGGCTGTGACTGTGCTATGGCCAGATCGGAAAGCGGGTTGGAAGGGATTTAGGAGACTATTTTTAGAAAGGAAAAAGCTAAATTCGATGTAAGCGAGGCGTTCAAGAAGTTTAGATAGAAATGGTAAAATGGATATGGGACGATAGAGGAAAAGGTTCCACTAGAAACGAACGAATTAAAAAGATGGCAAATAACTGGAAGAATAACTTCAAGAACAGGTAATGTCATCTTGCGACTAATACAATCATCGCCAACAGCATTAGAGGTTATGGACATGATACGCTTTTTAACATCACAAGCAGTAAATTGTATTAATGAAAAAGAAGAGTATTTAGGAGTTGGAATCGATGAAAGATAGTTTAAAGTGTCTGCTTTAGTCACCATATTGAAAGTAGACGAAAATAAGAAGTGCTTGTTAAGTGAATCAATATTTAAATTTTTTGAAGACATATCACTGCGTGATTTTCCAATTCCCAGTGATTTAAGAAAATTCCAAACCTTAGCTGGATCTTAATTTTTTACAGAGGTAAGAATGTGGCGTTTTTGTGCATCCCTACACAACCTGTTGCAGTGATTACGAATAGATACATACTTATTCCAATTTGCGGGAGTTGGCTTACAGTTTTTCGCTACAGCTTTTCTTCTAAGTATTATTTGATATCTTTAGTAAACCACGAGGACGGTAAATGTTTGACTTTAACAGCATGGATTGGAGCATGTTTGTTATAAAGATGGTTAATTGTAGAATTGAAAATTGATACTTTTTCATCAATAGATGCCGTATTAAAAAGACCTGATCAATCAATCTCTGTAGCATCCTTGAGAAGATTAGTAACTGACATGTCACTAAAATTACGTAGTACTTTTGATTTTTTTTTATTGGACGGCATATTCTATAGGATAAAAAGATAAGGTCATGGTAAGAAAAAGCATCAGTCGAACATTGACTGTGGTTCGTTACTAAATCTAGAGAAGAAACTAACATAAGATCTAGCAGTGAAGGAGTAGCGTTAGGAAAATGATGCGTAGCATTTAATGGAAGAATATGGAGGTTGGAAGAATTAACGAGAGATTGAAAACTAGAAGATCGAAAGTCTTTTTTTAATAAACAAGTATTAAAATCTCCCATAATAATAACGTCAGAGTAGGATGCAGAAAAGGTTTCTAAGATGTTTTCAAAAGAGGTATTAGGGAGGGCCTGGTAACTGACGAAATTGTCGTCATCACTTTTTGCAGAGAGCCAGCTGTCAAAGTCTTCATTATCATCTTTAAGCGCCATAAGTTATATTATATGTAATACAAGAAGTAAATAAGTAAATATTTCAATTCAAGTATAAATAAAATAATAAAAAACTATAAATTTATAATTGTCAGATAAACTTTTAAATTTATTTTCATGTCCACCCGCCAGTTGAGTGTTAAAATAAAAAATAATAAACTAATAGCAGGTACATATTCAAAAGAAAATAAAAAATTACGCTTTATGCTAAAAATAATAAAAAACCCACACACTTAATTGTAATATAAAGTACGTAATTTAAAAAGTCACATTGCATTACAAATTTGTCATAGGCAAAAAGTTTGTCTCTATGAGATGCAAACATAATTATCTCTAACTACCGCTTGTTAACAAAAATGACATTTATAAACTAAAAATTCTATTTCTACCTCTCGCTATTTGTTTGCATTAAGTTATATAAACGTTTTATACAACAGTTTTGAAAATAGTGCGATAGCGGGTTTAGACATTTTCTGTAAAAAGAAAAGTAATAAAAGAAATTAGTGTAACTTATGTATACTCGTAATTGTGTATAAAATAAGATAGCACCTAAATACTTTTTAAAAGCAGCGGTTCGTTTGGATTTTACCGTCGATTGCTTGATTGTTACATCTTCGGTCGATGCAGACTGCGGTTGAACTTTAGTGACGTTAAGGAGAAGAAACGGAGATGTACACAATCGGACGTCATAGCATAAACGCACCCTTCTCGTGTCCAGCAGTTCGCGATACCGAATTTCTCATGAGCAGCCATGAACGCTTCATGTCTCGGCTTAGTCAAGAATTCTGACAATGTAGTGCCTGAGCCCTTGAGCAGAGACTGTGAAAACCAAACCTTGTCTTGCATATAATTACGTCTTTAAATTCAACCAAGATTGGTCTGGACTTATTAAGCGCAGCTGGGCGACTCACTCTGTGGCACTGCTTGGTGTCTGCACTCGTGTATTCGCATAGCTTAAGCTGTTTTTGCAATACCTTTACAACAACTGAGCTTATATCTTCTTTTGTCGCCTCCGAAACACCGTGAAGTAGGATTATATTTCTCCTACTGCTCATTTCCTGCTGGTCCACTCTACGAGCGAAAAGTTCCGTCTGCTGTTGAAGGCTCGTCAGTGCTTATATATAACATGAATGCTTTAAAGGATACGTAATCGGCTGCTAAGGATGCAGTACTAGTTGGAGTACTGCTCGATTTATGTAACTTTTCTTCAAACTCGGACATAATTTTGTGAAACATCTCCGTCAAGTCGGACATTGTACTTTTATCGGTTTTCTCCATATTATATTTTAGATTTTAATATATTATATATAGTAGATAGATATAGTAGATATTTTATATCACAGATTGTAATAGAATCAGTAGGAAACACTCACAGGCAGGTAGAAAGTGTTAACTCACGATAAAAACATGTAATATTATTTAACAATGTTAATTTGAAGTTTAATTATAAATAAATATCAAGAGCCAAAACTTTAGTTGTTAACTCATTAACTACCCACACACTAATTATTATACAGCATTTTTCCTATTAAATGAAATATCTCTTATATTGTTCATTTAAAAATATTTAATTTTAATACACATGGGCGTTATATAATTAGGTTCAGAGTTATTATTTTTAATTGGATGTACAGCGATGGCAAGGCTTTATATTTTCCACTAAAATAAAAATAAAGAATAATGATGTTATTAAAAAAAAAATCATGTTGTTTTAGGAACATTATGCATACATAAATATAGAAATCATATAATTATAAAGACATCTATTTTCTTTAATAAACTTTTAAACATGATAGTTAAAATCAAACGCAACATAATATAATAGGATGTGATGCAGATGACGTAGAGAATCGTCATGTTTCTATAATTCAAACAAAGCCTAAAGAATTTACAGCGTTTTATAAGAGCGTTTTCTCTTTTTTCGTTATGTACTACGTTATTACATTCGTAAGCCTTTCGTATGTTAATACTGAGTGTCCCCCCATAAGACCTTTGAACTAAAAAAAATTATACATAAAAAAAACTATGTACAATATGAAATTTTTATTTATTGTTTAGTAATTAACGTTAAAGGGGAATTATTTTTTAAAAATCACTTTATCTAAATTTGCTCCATTTCGTTCGTGGCATTCCAATAAACGACGACTACAATTTTCTATCACTGCACGGCAAATACGCTTTGAAATGCTTAACATTTCTCGCCTGATATTTTCTTTCAGTTCATCAGATGACCGCGGATTTGTTTCGTAGACTTTAAACTTAAGGTAACCCCATAAGAAAAAGTCCATTGGACTCAAATCCGGGCTACGTAGTGGCCAGGGAATGTATCCTCTTCGAGATATCACTTTGTTAGGTAAAAGTTGACGGACGACGGGCATAGCAGTGCTACAGGTATGGGCAGTTGCACCATCTTGTTGAAACCAGGTCCGGGTAATAAAACTTGGAAAATTCTCTCTGATGTGAAACTCTGGTGTAAAAAAATCCTCGATCATTGCCACATACTGCTCCAAAGTAACAGTAACCACACGACCATGTTCGTTCTCAAAACAGTATGGGCCTATGATGCCTTTGCTGACATAGCTGCCCAAACTGTTACTTCAGGGCTATGTAAGGACCCTTGATGTTTGCAACGTGGGTTTACGCTACTCCAGTAGCGACTACTTTGCCCATTGACATGGCCGTTGATGTGAAAGTGAGCCTCATCAGAAAATGACACGTTATCAAACGGTAAATCGGTTCATCATTTCATTCACGAAATTAAGTCTATTGGTAGGATCAGTATCTTTTAATTCCGGTACTAACTGAATTTTGTGTGGATGAATTTTCTTATCATTCTTTAAAATGCGCTGTAACGTCGATCTGGGTATATTTAATGCACTGGAACGCTTACGAATGGATTGAGTAAAATTTTCACAGACTGACTCTTGCTCGGGCCGATTCTTAAGTGTTTGAAGACTAGGAGTCATTAAACGTGCGGAAACTGTGATACCCCCTACATTTAAGACGCGCAATGGTGACCGAATCATTGTTGCGATAAAACTCATGCACACAAAATGCACGGTCCACTCCAATGAAACGCTCCATGGCGATTGAATTCGGAAAGACCGTTGGTGCTGCCCCCGCACTCCGCGCGCCATTCCTGCGCGCTATTTGAATTTTATTCGAAATTTGACTTTCAAAGGACTTATGGAACACCTTGTACATTCATGCCAATTACAATAAACCACATATTGATAATAGATTGATCGCTTTTACACGTGCCCAGTAATTTGTATCATATACATTTTCTGCTACGTTATCATTATTTCGAATAGCACGACCAATAACTGAGTTGTACTCAAACAATCTTAATGACTTGAATAATTTTCTTATCACACAAAAATATTTATTCTTTTTAATTTTTATGATTTTAATTCTGATCCGCATAATGTATTTTTTATACTTTTTATGTCTCTCTCCACCAGACAGTGCAGGAGTTTTTAACTAAAATACTATGAAATACTTCAACGAGTAATTAAGTTGATTACCAGCTTATTAGCTTAAAGGATTTAATTACAGGTGAAACGAGTTCGATAATGCAGGAAAACATGCAACATAATATACATAACATATTACACAAATTATCATAATTTAAGATGTAATAAATATTTGAGAAGTTTCAATTCATGTATGTGGCGGTACATTCTTTGGTTTTGAATCAATGTGAAATGAGTACGTTAAAAAAGAAAAAAAAACGGAGCAATTATTTACTTAATGTTTTTTATTACATACAATAATATAAAAGTGTATATTTAAAAACAACAATAACCTCGTGTCAAAAACGTCAAGCATTTGTGCTCAAAGTTATTAAATTAATAACAATACTTAAGTAAACATAAGTTTACTTAACATTACTACATAATTACACTATTATTTTTTTGCGTAGCGAACATTTTTTCGCGTCATTGGTAAATTTGTATAAGATCATAATTTAAATCAAAAACATGTCGACCATCGTTTTTCATGATGCCGACGGCCAAGTTTAAGTATCGCACACATCGGCAGGGGGTTCATCCCCACACCCTCGAACCACTGTATTCAAGCACAGCCTGGTTCCAGAAATGTTTTCTTCCAAGAACATTTAGGTTTTGGAAAGAGCTCCCTGCTGATATTTTTGCCTCGAAGCTACTGGATGGAGTTCTTCAAAAAGGGCATAAAAAGGTTTCTTATGGGTTGACAACAGGCAAGCGATACCCCAGGTGTGGCTAGCGTCTATAGGCTCCAGTAACCGCTCAACACCAGACGGGCCACATGCCCGTTTGCCACTTTTGTGGTATAAAAACAAATCTGTGGCGATTACTTTTTTCTTATTAAGTATAAAAATAATCAAAAACTACATATACTTTCGATCTATAATTTTTCGAAAATATGCCCTCATATTCACAAATCTGTCAAAAGTCATTGGTAGTTCGTTAAAAAAGCATTTTGAAAAGACATATTACAAACGTTTATCAAAAATATTTTCGAGGTACTCTGGGTACTTTGCAGTATAGATAAGAGGTCACTTTTCCGGTGTACTTATATTATTACAATAACGGTAGTATTCAATTCACCAACACAGAATAAATTGCATAAGCTTTAAATAAATATTATATTGATTTTTATGCTTGTCGAACATTGTGAATTAAATAAATCATAGCCGTTTGTAAATATTATTGAAGTGTTAACTTAAAATTACGCCATCTATCCGCCGCGTTGAGTCAACACAGCGTCAATGAGTAAGATTGCACCATTGATGATGGACAATGAAGCTTTGGCCAGATTTTTGTCTCTAAAATCACTTTTTCCATAATGTTGAAATCTGAAAAACCACAATACAAAAATGAAATTTTACTGTCATATATACTAAAAATAATTAAAACCAAGGAGTAATTTTAATGGTGAGGATAAAATTCAACACTTTTAGTTAAATGTACAATAAGAAAATATGAAACATTAACTTATTAATATTACCAATATTTTAAGAAAACCTTGAGGAGGTACGATTAAACATTATTATTTAGCAGAAGCAATAGTTTGAAGAAAAAAGGCTACAGCGCAAAATTGAGCAAAGGAGAAATAAAATAGGTAACTGTTGGATTATGTTGTTCGTGTTCTTTTATGCTGTTTCATTTTAATTCGATAAATATATATTCGATATTCGAAAATTTCTCTTACCTATCAATGATGACAGCACCGCTGGCAACGAAAAGGGCAACACCTACTAATGAGTAGAAGATGTCGATGCGTTTGTGTGAAGGTGTCTGCATTAAGTATCCTGGAATTAAATAGGTAATAGTAAAATGATTCAATGCTTGGCGATAAGATATATACAGTTGATGTTTATTCTATGAATCACTGACGTATCGTAACAACATATTGAAGAAAGTAAGTACATTAATAAAAAATATATATTAATCGTTTATTCTAACAGACTCATACATCTAAAAGTAAAAGCTTGCTACGTCTTAAGAGAAGAAAGTAAAATGTATTCATTATAGTTTATTTTTCTTGTCCACAGAGACTACAAAACATCTACTTTTCTTAAAGCAAATAAGCGATTATATGTTGCATTCATTATAAACCATTTTATTGACTATTACTTTGTATTTTAGGGCGCAATAACTACATAAAAATCTATAATTACTTTTCTTATAAATTCTCGGATTGTTAACAATTTACGTCTTTGCGAACCGTTGTGTAAATTACGAAATGGTCTGCGACACAACGTAGGTTTAAAATGAGGGTTATTTAAATAATCTTTAACATTAAATTAAAAATAAACGAATTGATTTAAAAGCAAAGGAATGTTAAAATTATTAGTGTCTAATATTATAATCCTGTGTGGCAGATAAACTTGAGGACAATATTATGAAGGGTTTCTCAGTAAGAGTGCACTTTTTAAAATTGGAATTTTTTTCTCATGCAAGTGGCAACTCTGAAATTTGACAGCTGTCACCCCTGTTTATCACGATAATTAAAAATGGTGCACTTTTCGAAAGAACAACGCGTTATAATTGTGGAAACATTACAAAAATGGAGAAAGTTACGCTGAAACCGATCGCAAACTTTGCAAAATTTTCAGCCGAGGAAGTGCACCTAATGTGTCAACCATTCGAAGAGTAGTCAAAAAATTTTAAGAAACTTGGTCGATTATGGATATTAAGAATCCTTTGCGGCAACGTACCGGTCGGTCTCTTGAAAACATTGCTGCTGTAAATGAGTGTCGACGAAAACATCAATTCGTCATCGTCCTCAACAACTTCCAATTTTACGAAGTACTACGCAGCGTATTTTGACTAAAGACCTTCATGCGTACAAGAATCAATTAACTCAGGAGCTCAAACCAGCAGACCACGGAAAGCGCCGGAAGTTCGTTCAATTGGTAATGGAGCAAAGTAAAGTCGATACCAATTTTTCGAAAAAATCATTTTCTCCGATGAAGCATATTTTCATATGAATGGCTTCGAGTATACACAAAATTGTCGAATTTTGGACTCAGAAAATCCTCATGCAATCCATGAGAAACAAATGCACCCACAACGAGTAACTGTCAGGTGCGAATTTTGGTCAGGCGACGTGATTGGAACTTACTTTTTTGAGAATGAGGCCGAAATTGCGTCTGTGAATGGCATTTATTTCAGAAATATGATAACGGACTTCTTGTGGCCCCAACTGAACGGCATGAATCTGGACAACATGTGGTTTCAGCAGGACGACGCAACCTGCCATACCGCGCATGAAGCAATCGACTTATTGTAGCAACGATTTCCAGAACACATTATCTCACGAAATTCTGATGTCAACTGGCCAAGATCGTGCGATTTAAAGTCGTGTAATTTTTTTCTATGGAATTTTGTGAAATCTCGGGTTTATGCGAATAAACCCGAAACAATTTCTGAGCTCTGAGATACAGCCCCATCTCTGTGCAAGAGTCATGGAATATTTCATGAAAAGTAATGGCTTGTCATCGGAACCGTGGGAATCATTTGCCGGATATTTTATTCCATACTTAATCGGAACATGTTTTCTTTACAATACAATAAAAAATATCACAACTCTATCAAAAAATACTTGTTTTTATTTTAAAATGAAAGAGTGCACTCTTGCCGAGACAGCCTTTATTAGAAGAATTAAAAAAAAACCCAAAGTAAAATTTCCTTCACCAAAAATTAATTTAATCTGGGTCCATATATAATATATTAAACAATTACAACTTCAGATATGTAAAGTTAATGATGATATAATGACCCGGACAGTTAACCCTAAATTCATTATGAAATACGATTTAACAACATATGATTGTTCCAATACAAAGATACCGGTGCGTTCATATCACAACCTTTAAAGTAAAATTTCGCGTTATTTGTATTACCTGATAAGATTATTAGAATTATGAGTAACCAAAATAAAATTAAAGATATGAGAGTTCCGTCAGCATAAAGGTTAAACATAGAAATGAAATAAAACAATTTAAGCAAAATAAAACAGACACAATTGTAGATTTGTGATTGTAATTTTTTTTAATTAATGCAAAATACACATCTACAAGCCACATGTATTGTATGAACATTTAGATGAAATCACATGGGTTGGACATTTTTAATATCGGTGTGTTTCTATCATAACAGACGATATTTTTTTAACCGATTGGAGTAAAACTATTTCAAAGCAAATGGTGCCACGTGACGCGAGGTAAGAGAGATTGATATGACATAAATGAACGACAATGTAGAGGAAGTAGAAGCTAAATTCGTACTTTAGAAACGATCTATTCGAGGTGTCTATAAGATGAGGCCCACCCAGTCACCAAAAAAGTTAATAAATAAGGTCATATATGGTGAAGCATGTTTGCCTAGAATACTTCAGGCTCTCACATATGTGACTGCGAAAACTTAGAAATGTATAATGACTGCAGTTTAACATTGAGGGTGGTAGCTCCCCAGACGGGTCCGAAAAACCCTGCCACCATCTACAGACTCCACTACTCATATGACCCCGCAATCGAACTCGGGACCTCCATACTACAAGTTAAGAGGTGAACCACTAGATCACAGAGGCAGTCAAAATTGAACGAACAATAATTATTAATTATTTATAGAGATTGTACGGATCCTATTTAATGAATAAATTTTGGATTTGTGTTTGAAGGTTCCTCACCGGCAGCAGCACCCGCAAATATGATCAGGTAACCAACAAACGTGCCCGTGACCAACATGCCGAGGTCAGCGTCGCCGTTGTAGCTGTGATAGTGCAGGGCCACGCACGAGCACGTCAGTGCCTGGAATCAAATAATCGATCTCTAACAATGTAATTTACCACTGAAATAAGAGGGATTTTATAACATTACAGCATATTTTTGCGTGTCAGTGTATGCTATAGTACCATATAATATATTTTCTTTCTTAAGGTAATTTGCCGTTAATAGTTGCAACATCAAATTGATTTCGCTATTTGCGATCAATTCAGGTTTTTTATAGTTCATTTTACTAAAATTTTCTATTAATGGAAATTTCTATCATGAATATCGCAACTGTACTCGTATAATTAACAACACTGCCGTCCGGCGACACCACTTGGTGTCGTAAGAAAAGTTTTAGATAAATGGTAACTATCTTAAGAAAATTAAGATATATGAAATATGTAAGTACTGATGAGAACTGACGTTGAGGTTAATAAAGCTTTATGAATTATTTCCAAATATTAAAAATAAATCGATGGGAACTAACGAGTAATTCAGAACTTGGGCCGCCTAACAAAAAAACTTCATTTTATGTGCAGACGGCAGTGTTAATTACTATATGATGGTTCTAAGATGCATATAAACCGAAGTTAGTAAAATGCACGATATGATATGTTACTGAAACATTCTACATATGTGTGGTGAGGATATGTATATGTCATATCCGCACAATCCTACGCATCTACTCAGTAAGCTGACGTAATATTCGGGCCGCTCGAAGGTCTAGCGTCTGGAAGGGGGGATGATGTCATACTTGTAACTGGTTCCACATTAAATGCGGGTCGCGTAACATCGCGGCCGGAGCCCTATAATATTGTTATTCGAATATACATCAACAAGTACCTTCAGTGACAAAAACAAATCAAATACAATTGGGGAAAGTTGTTATTCTAAACCATTTTCTTTGTGAAAGATACATTAATTATAAAATAGGATAACTGTAATGACTCAATTATGAGACCGACTTTTTCGAAGTACTTTTAGCTTCTAATATTAAGAAATGCTAACACTGGAAATTATCGCGCCTTTGATAAAATAGCAAATCCTTTTCTACGTCGTGACATAAACAACATAAAAACAGTTTAAAAATCTACGTTTGAATGATTCAAATAGTCGATTAAAATAAAAATGTCAATGTTCGTTGACAAAACAAGTCCTTAAGAATTTGTTACAAATAAATCCTAGTATCTAGTTTTATCCGAAATGTGAACTATTAAGGAATTAATTAGCTGTAAAATAACGTCAGTTTAAAACAAAAAAGATAGTCTAAAAGACGTCTCTCCCTATGGACTTTTTTAATATACCTATATATATATATATATGGACTACAGAGATCTACCTTTAACCTCTGTAAGGAAAGTATTTTTTATTACCCTATATGTTATGTGCTTACTCACATTTTATTGAGCTTTTGAATTTTCTTATTACAGTCATATCAACCACGAATTAATTATACAGACCTTTACCTTTTTTATCTTTTATTTTGGTCAATTAAAAATGGTAATACATACGAATCAATGTAAACTCATTACTGAGTATATTAAACGCAAAGAAACGTGTCAACGATTACCCCAATGAAGATTAAGCCATGAGCTAATTTGTCCACATGGTCACACGCAAGCCTTAGGCTAAACAATCTTTATCATTGCTATAAAATGGACTCATGCTGCATGTCATTACGAATTCATTTAAGGTTAATAAAAACGTCCGAAGTGAATGGCCTAAAAGTCAAAAACTTTTAGAGCAAGTTACTTAAATAAATATTTATTAAACTAAATTTAAAAATAAAATAAAATAAGTTAAATGTTTGACTGCTTCCGCAATGATTTACCCGATCCCGGGTTCGATTTTCGAGCATAGGAATAGTGGAGTCTGGATGGTGGTAGGGTTTTTCGAACCTGCTTGACTAGATACCACCTTCAATGTTAATCTGCCGCCACAACAGCCTGTGTTCCGGCAATCACACACGTGAGGGTGAGAAATTTTCTGGGCGAACACGCTTCACCATCTACGGGCTCATTGTCACTTAGTATCAGGTGAAATGGAGGTCAAGTGTAAACTCATAATCAGTAAAAAATATATGTCTGTTTTAAATTCACGCAACAACTTATCCTCTGTTATTAATTATAAAACATTTTAAATAATTGGTTTTACGTTTATATATTTTTAATTGCGGTTAGAAGTTGTATTAACTGATACCAACATCGCCTTTTTACTATCGGACGTATAGACATTTAGCAGGTATTAACGGCTTCTTTGTAGATACTTCGCCTGTTACGACAAAATGTTTTGCTTCACCTTCATATTGCGAACAGGGAACGGATGGAAGTCTGCCGGCGTCACTTTTTCGTTCTAAATACGACGCAGATATCAAGGAAAGAGCGAAAAGGCTAAAAAGGATTATTACGATCTACTATCATACTACTACATTTTCGCTTTTCATCCAGGACTGTGGTCAGGCGTTGGCCTTCTTAGAAACCTTCTAGATTAGAGACGTCTAGACCAACGTCTACGAATATAAAAAAGTCACTAAAACTTAAAAGGGTGTCTTTTAACTATTACTATTCTCATAGAAATACATTAGTGCTGCTGCTGGGTTCGCTGAAGTTTGCGCTGTTAGTCTTTTTGACGACTATTACAGCTTCATCGAAACTGGCTCACGGTGATCCGTGAGCTCTCCCACTACGTTACTCTGGCCAGAGAAGCAGGCTAAGCCTAACTGTCAAGTGGCGAGCTACATGATAGTCGAAGTTGGGGCGCGGGCCCTAACTGCGACTATCGTTCGCCTGTGACGCAATACGCGGGGGCGAGAAGCGCCCGAGTATTCGAGTGTAACGAGTGCACGCGGTGTGCGAGTTTTGTTTGCGTCCCGCTCGTCGGCGAGCTAGACGGGCAGACATATATTAGTATAACATTTTTAGGATTAATATTAGATTTGTGATGTTGTAAAAGAATTACAATAAACTTCAAATAAAATATAAGTACGTCATTTATATAGTACTTGAACAATGGAAACATGAACAGCGATAAAAATACATTAAACATGTTTTTGTTCATTCTCATTCTTCTTTCTTCACTTCAAATTTCCATCCTTCGCGCATCTATATCGGACTATAAACCCCAAAAATAGAGATAACGCGCTTGATGCAATCAAGCGTGGTTAACTGTGGCTAGCGACCTACATTCTTCTGCGGATAAGAGTTGCAACGATTTTTATAACTTCTTATAATAAGTAACTAATCATTCAATATGCCAAAGATTTCTGTGATTTGTATTTAAAATTTGTCTAATCAATAATCTAAATCAAACTAAATAGTACAAACCTTAGCTATAGGTGATCGAGAATCGATCTAGCTAGATGTCATCGATTACATGCCGTGTTTGTTTCGTTAACAAAAATATAACAATTAGTTAAGTATGGTTGTAACATACAAAACAGTAATAACTATAATTTTTACTACATTTTCAGTATCATTAATAATATGTATGATTAACAAGTTGTAAGAATTGAAAACCTGCATTGAAACGTTACATTAATTGCGCATAGCGTTACTATTTCATTTCTGATGATATCGTTTCATAATAAAAGTCGCTTTTGACCACGCCCTGTACGTCAGCGGCAAAGGTATACACGATACAACAAACACTGCTGCCATAAAAACAAAAAGTCAACGCCCTTAGTACACTGCCATGCCGCACGCAATAAGATTTACCATAGAAACTTTCACTTGTTTATTTGGATAAGAGTAGTTTATTGTTGTATATTTTAAAAATTACATATAGTACCAATAAATTCTATAACATTTGATATAAAAGTCCCGATTACAAAACTTCTAGATCGAATTTCCGAATGTTATCACTTTTATTGTTCTCAAAATTAATACGCCACTAGTTGTTATACCTTTATTTAAATTGTAAACATTTACAATATAAGCTCTAGACTTTTTACAAACATCTAGAAAACATAAACATCTTTAAGAACATCTAATGGAATAGAATTAATTGCATATAACATATATTAGTCATTTTTTCCCGTAAATTAGAAGCCTTCAACTAGACAAATTAATTTGGTAAGTACTTATATCATAATTATCGTATGAACTTATTTACGTACATATATGAAAATTCATTAAACAAATAAATTTCTACACAGTTGTTGTCAAACGGCTTTTTCAAGGTTACCATGACTGACCTTGGCACAATAGCACGTTTAAATACCTTATTACTAAAAAAATTAAAATTGAAAACTTCTATCATTAATGTTATTGTATCTTGGTACAAATTTATACTAATCTTCATAATAGTAATGTTCAATTGTGTACAAAATTATTGTAAACAAATAACGTCTTTAGTAAATAAAACAAATATAATTAATTACTAACTCACCAGTTCAAGAAATTTAACTATGCTCAATCTGCTGATAGTCATTTTTATGCACTAGAAATTAGTACGAAATTACAATTTTTGACACGAGCGTCCTTATAGCGAACGAAATAAGACTGAAGCGTGGACTATGGATCGTTCGGTAGCATCGAGTCACCTCACGATTACGACTTACGACGAATGAGATCATACGAGCGTAGAGGGCACATTTTGCTATGAACTCGGGATAAACACGATTCTACCCAACCAAATTCCTATTATTTGTACACGTTACGAGTACAAACGAAGATTATAATAATTGATAACGCTATTGTTCCTCATGTTGATTATTTATTTTTTCTGATAATTTAATGTTTAATTCGACACCTCAATTCTCATTTTACTTATTGACTCTACGGTCGCTGATACTATTTACAAGTGACATCATCCGTGACCGTATAATTCAATAAAATATAAAATTGTTTGTAATAACATTGAAGGTTTAAACCTGTTAACGGTTGAATTTATTTTTATGATATCACAGAGTATGGAATTTAAAACAAGTAATGACAAATTTAAACGCTAAACACAGAGTAAAGAATCCTGTTATAAACTTACAAAATAAATAGAATTTATATTTGCATGTCGATGGTATTTTTTTTTATTTTTGAAGAACAGATTTTGAATTGACATATATACACAACGGACGCACCTAACTGGTTAAATATGGCAATGAGACCATGATGGCCTGATTGTCAAAAATACTTTGGCTGTCATAGCATTGCTGTATAATATTCTTATGGCAGTTACAACGTTATGATGGTGGTTAAAAATGTAAGTGTGAATTAACGTAGTAATTTACAGCCACCGATTTCAATGATTGATGACTTAGATGCTCCGTAGGAGAATTCTATAGCGACATATCACATAGACGTATATATGACATTAGTTAAAGATTCTGTTCGTCGTAACTGTATTTATGTTTAGTTTAGCCCATATCATATTAAAAAAAAAACAATAAAAAATATATACAAATAATTACATGGACGCTTATAAGAAGTAGAAACTACAAAATATATTTAAAAACAACGACATTTTTTATAAATTTAATTTTGTTTTCGGATATGTTTTAATATCGATTGTATTATAAAATATCAAAAGTTTTATAAAAAGAGAATTTATAACAATAAAAATGTATTATTTTATTATGCACATATTACAATCGTTTAACAATTCAAAACATTTTTATATTAATATAGCTAGTGTGTAATTCTTAATATAACAATGACGACTTGCATTACTCATAGTTTACGTACTATAAAGGTGTTTATCACTGGTTGTAGCCGCTTATTCAAATGAACAAACCGATACACATTGATTAACTTTAATTCGAATATTAATTCAAAAGAAAAAAATGTTTATTTTTATGTATCTGATATTCCTTAAAAGATTTCTGATTATAAATACATATTACACATTTTAATCAAAAGCCATTATACGTATATAAAACTCTTACTACAAAAGTTTTATCATTAAATTGATTTT
This sequence comes from Pharmacophagus antenor, assembly GCA_018245475.1. Classification (NCBI taxonomy): domain Eukaryota; kingdom Metazoa; phylum Arthropoda; class Insecta; order Lepidoptera; family Papilionidae; genus Pharmacophagus; species Pharmacophagus antenor. Next base: position 15,915 of record DWQX01003641.1, read on the forward strand.
TTTTTAAATGTTAAGGTACCAAATTTTTCAGTTACTTATTTAGTACGCAATTTAATTTATATTCATATATAAATTTGAAAAAAAGTTTTAAGTATTAAGAAGAATTTTTCGTAAACTAACAATGAAATATTTTACCATAATGATATATGAATTACTAGAACAGACAACGTAGTAAGAAAGATATCTCTTGTACAATTAATAAAGTTAAACATGCTCGCTAATGTTGCCTCTATTCACATGCACAGGCTAATTCCAAAGTTAGTTCTAATTATCAAGCACTATACGGTTTCTACAGTTAGGTTACTGTTTTACTGCAACATAAAATTCAAAATTAAACCAATACTATTGGTAACTATTAAATATGAATATGCAACGAAAAAATAAACGTCTCCCAAATTAAGGACTTAACTCTTGTAAATTAATAATCTAAGAAAGAGCACGTTTTTTTTATTAAATGATGGGCATCATTGAGGCTTATTAAATTTACTTATTAATTTCACTGACTACATCGCCCTTCAAACAGAAACAGTATTTGCACACATTAGGCATAAGAGATTGATGACAAAGTGGTACCTGACTGTCTCTGGCAACCACCATCGTCATTAAAACACAATTACATGTAATTCACATTTTAATATATTTTGTTTAAATTCAACCGTAACTTTAAACACTGAGCTATATTGTATAAATCTACTTAAAGCAAGATTTCGTTCTTAAACACCCAGATATTTCTTAGATATAATTTTTTTATGGACATCTATCGAAATAAATCTTAACGATCACAACGTGTAAGTAGCATAAAGACTATTTAGTACTAGAACTGCACAATAGATGGCATAAAATTATTCAATGGAATTAAATTTAATTCATAAATAATATAAAAAAACAATTGAAAATAATTTTGATTTGCAATAATTTACTGAAAATGGTTATAAATACTTCTTATTTTGAAATGAGATTTATTATGGTGGTAAATTAAGACTAATAATAACATACAAACTAATAATAATTGCTTGTATAATAAATTCTTCAGCATTGTATGAATGTATTGTATCTTCCCCTGTGAACAAAATTTGGTATATTCTTTTACTTATTTATCGAGAATTTTTTACATTTGAATAACTAATAGTTTTAATCCTTGTAACTATATATTGCAATTACAATTTAACACTAGATTTACGGCACCCGTCATTTTGACGGAACAACCCTAGATAAGAAGTTCCCTATACTAATATATGT
>DWQX01003642.1:0-17147 GCA_018245475.1 Pharmacophagus antenor
TTTACATACTGATGTATTATATAATCAAATATTGAAATAAACAATTACTCCAATAATATATCAAATTGGATACAGAATAACACGAAAGAAGAACATTTGTCATAACACACTAACAACTATATTATGTGTAATTTATTTTAGCCTAAATCAACTCAGCGAAGACCAAATGAAAATAGTTAATCATGCACTGAAAATATTCAGTGACCCAGAGAAAGCACCAAAGGAACCAGCTTATGACCCTGTCACAAACACTCGTTTCATATATAAGTAAGTAAATACATTCGAACCTCTTATGATAAACATAATTTGTTCCAGTGTTACTCGTAATGCAAAACACTCGTTAAAGGAAACAATGTAACCATATAAATTAATATATATAAATGTAAATGAGTTATATGCTGAAAAAATTAAAAAAGGGAAAACAAATAAACATAAATTGAATTTTATTAAAGAAACTACAAAAATTACAAAAACAATGTGTGATTCTATCAATGTTAAGTTCTAAACGCAGATTAAATTAAAAAACAAATGAAACAATTTATTTTCTTCATTATGTGAATAACATGTTATCGGTGGTTCCATTGTAACTATAATTTATTGATCCAAACATTACTTTGCCACACTCTGTGACTCGATAAAACAAAAAAATATATTTTTTCTTATATCCACTTTAATAAGCGATATTTAATAATTTGCTATTAATTAGGTAATATCTGTGAAAATGAAGTATGTTAAAGGTATATGGTGGACCACAGTAACTATTTGTATTATGGGGCTTCTTCTATTAAAACTGCATCTACATAACCAAGTCTATTTTTTTTTTGAGAGTAACTATCAACTATCTGCTCTTGACAGATAAAAAAGGTGTAAAAGATTGACAATTAAACATTTCAACAAATATCAAGATTTTTTTTTCCGTGAAGCTGTTATTTTTTTATTTTACTTATCTATATGATTTTCGACAATGATTTCGAAAAAGTCAAATATATATAAAAAAAAATTGTTTAAACATTGCAACAATTCTCTATTTTAGAGTCCTGTCACCAAAAGATTTGACTGTAGTTGGTAAGAATAAGTTAATATTTAAAGAGAAGAAAGCGGAGACAAATGCAGAGGTCAACAACAAGGAGGCAGAGGAAGAAGTCGTGATAAAAAAGAAAATAGAGAAAAAAGATGTTAGACCTGCAATACCTGAGGAGATTTGCGAAGAACCACCTGCAATCTTGGAGGTAAATTGACTCATGCTAAAGTTAATTATTTTGTTTAATAAATAGTAGTGCAAAAACTCCGCATATTTTGAATTAGAAACTATATTTATTTAGCATCTTCAAATGTAGTTCAAATCTATTATTTGACTGTCATTTTAAAATACTTCGGCAAAGATTGTATATTAGTTTTGATCAATTCTTCTTTTCTTTTATTTTGAAAAGTAATGTAATTGTGGCAACACCAAAATTACTTAACAATGGTGTCTATTATCTCAAAGGATTTGAGGCAGGGAGTAATTAAAAAATATACAATAATAATAATATATGAAATAAAATAAATAATTTATCATAAACAATGTTAACAGTATTACATTGTAATGAACTGACTATAAAGATTTAATTTAATAGTGTCATTAAAAGTAATGCAAGTATACTTTGGTAAAAGCTCTATCTATGCAATCAATTCAAACTCTCTTCATTAAATAAGATCTGTACATCATCATCAATTGATTTTGATCAATTTTAATCGTCATATTTCACTTATTGTGATTTTGCAAAAATTCATCTATCAAAAGTTATTTTTAATAAAAATTTGTACATAAAAAATTATATTGCAGCAAATTCATAACCAAAAGTAATGAATTTTTTTTTTACATTTTTCCACTTTTATTATTTTGTTATTCATTATTACGACATTTAAATTGTGTGTTTGTTTCATAAATGTTGACACTTATTATAATAGTTATTGTAAACTACAAAGTTACAATGAAATTGCCAGTGTCAATCATTTAAACACCAAAAAAATTCCATTTTCTTAGTTATCTATTGTTAAATTTATAATTAAAGCATTTAATGAAACAAGCTTAAAGTAAGTGGAAAAATTAACAAAAAGCAGTGGTGATCAGGTACAGTATTATAACACAAAGATTTAATCACAGACAAAGTTTACACGAAGTGGACGCAAAGTGAAACTGCCAAAGCACCACACCTCGGAAGAGGAGACTCCGCACAAGCCAAGAAAGAAAAATGGAACTATTGTCTCTTGTTTTCAATGCTCATCGGTTAGACAAATTTTCTTTTCTTTTATTTTCTTTTTAATTTTTCGTACCGCCATCATTCTTATTTACCTGTTTTTATTAATGCTTGTGCCAGCTTTTATACACACTAACAATATGATTTAAATTTATATAATTTAAGGTATATTTGTGAATGTATTGGTTCTTAAGTATGAAACATTTTGTGTATTTAAAAATTACAATGTATAGTGTCACGATAAAATTGTATAGCTGTTTTAATATTGTCATTCGATCTAAATAACAGAAAAATCAGCCAAGAAGAGCCTAAACTATACCGTCTTAAATTAATGTTTTGAATGAGACAATTGATTTTAACGTTATTTATTTTGAATACACATTTTAAACATTCACGTTCGTAACATACGATTGTATTGTCAATAAACATATAATATCATATCATTTTGATATTTATCCAATTTAACTAGTGGGCAACGAAATTTCAGGAATTCAGCAGTTTGTACCGTTTGCAGAGGCACTACGAGAATCATCCAACACACATTCCGGCAAAGATCCACTCGAACCTGTTCCACTGCTTGCTGGCGATCATCAAAAGCGGCTCGGAGGAAGATCGCGCCAACATATTTATACAGCAACTCGAACAGCTAATAGCGAAATTCAAGTCTCTACTGCCTTGTTTATTGAAGAAAGTAGATGGAGATGAAGGAAAATTATGCAATATCAATGATGATATTGGCAGGTGGGTGTTAAACAGCTTTCTTAGCGGTTTTCATTAAACAACTTAGAGAAGACAAGCGAAACGTACACAAGTCCCCCGAAGCAAAATAATTAAAGTGAATACCTAAGTCACTAATCGGGCATTTTGTTTGTATTGTAGATTATTTGGCATGAATCCCGGGAAATACAATCTGAATATGGACGCATTGAGTTGCGTGAAGGATAAGGAGGGCCACTGTAGGCACAATCCACCCAAAAGCAATCAGTACAACATGGACACCGGTTCACCGGCACAAGTTTGGCTTATGAAACAAAAAGAAGATCAGACCAACGCGGTGGCGGAGGTCGAAGATTGCGCGAGAATCAATTCGGTTGCGAAATGGCCCACAGTCACAAAGAGATATTGGAAACAAAAAGCACAAAACTCTAACACAAAGAAACCAAAACTCGATTCCGAATGCGATGCGCCAATCGAATTGGGCATGGACGATCTCATTACGTTTAGTGAAAAGACTGCAGGTGACATACAAACTACCGTACCTCAAGTAACGACCGAAATCCGAAATGAACCTGTAGATAATACAAATTTAACCGAATTCAATAACCAAATAAAGAAACCCACACACGTACAGTTTCACAGCGCCCATTTTGACATACGATCATCACCAATCAAACAATCATCGACTGTATTCTGCAAGTTCCAAATTGATCCAGAAAAAATACCAAAGTACAAAGTGCAAATAATAAAACCTAATGGCATAGAGAGTGAACAACAAAATGTAACACGAACTGACGAATCTATAAATACCAGTGCAATATTCAATGATAACGTAGAACTACCTTCCAATGAAGTCACAGATACCAATTTAGACTTCGTGAACAAAGACTGGTCAATGACTATCACAAATGAACAAAGCGAAAATGATATTAAATCAAATACACTTATTGAACCAGCTTTATTACATTTTAAAGGTGATAGCTTAAACAAAAATCAAAACAGCGAGGAAAATCAAAATGATAGTTGTTGGGTAATGAACAATCATACAAATCAAAATCAGTCAGTATTAAATTTCTTCGATGCACTGGGCAGCGACTGTCTGACCTATCCCGAGACTGATGTGAGGAGCAATCCAGTCGATTTTCAATTAGATCTGTTCCCTTTTAACAACACATAGTGGTAAGAGTAAGTGAAGTTGAAGAAATGTATTGCAATTACAGATATTTTTATTATAAATATATTAGTTGATTCGGACAACACACTACAAATTTATTTATTTATTAACCTTTGTAAAATATTGTTCTTACTTGTAGTTTTAACCTAGGAAATAAATGAAAAGAACAGGGGCGATTAACATTGGAATTCCACTATTTAAATGAATGTATGGAATTCCAGCTCTCTTCCAGAATTGTGTGAAAAATCTCTTAAGTTCCGAGTAAAGATTTTTAAATCAACACTGTAAGATTCCAGTGTAATTTTCATCAAAATATAGGATTTGAAATATTTCTAAAGATACAGGACTGGCTTCAATTAGATAATAGATAACTTTTTCTGCATTTATATTGTTTGTAATTTTCCTGAACCATATCTACTTTAACAAAATTTTAATGTAATATTAACCTACATAAATGTGATATAAAATTTCATGTGGACCTTCCTAGTTTATTATTTGATGGACTGTCAACTACTGCATCACTGTACTTATGAGATAAGATTTACATTTATTTTACCTGAATAATGTAGATTGATGTTCAATAAATGAAAAATAATTATTATAAGATAATTTATTTACAACATTTACATTTACACATTTACAATAAAATTACGCTTGTAACACTGGCCGTTCATTTTTGCCTTCGAGATTTTGATTTGTAAGTGCATACCCTGTACCACCTCTCTGCAATGGTATTATGTCTTTCTCTTTCAACTTATCTCCAGTGAGAGGATGCAGCCAGTCCTTTTTAATAATTTTTTCTACACACTCCATTGTCACCACATGACCAGTGGTCCTTAAAAAAAGCGATTAATATGATAAACTAACCATAAAAATATTAGAATATACACAACATATTTTTCCATTGGATATTGTTCAAGTTTAGAAAAAAGATAGTCTACAGTCATACATTAGTCAGTGAAAGACTAATATCACTAAAATATGCAGCAGTGGTGTATTTAATAAAGAAAGAAACAATTGATAGCTAGTATTGAAGTAGTCAAAATATTTTACCTGATAATTGCACAAGGAACAGCATTACTTAATATATCATGTGTAACTGGACACATATAACGATTCTCCTTTGCAATTAATGATTTCTTGTCCTCGGGGTCTTTTACTAATGTCCATTTTACTTCTATTAAATCTTTAATTTTAAGTGGCTTTCCACTAATAGGGCAGTATATAGTTGGATCTGGCTTTTCTAACTTAGATACCTTTGCATCTGGTAACTGAGATGGTACCCAAAAACTTGGCAACTCCTTATGCTTGCCATTTGCTAAATTTGATACTGAACAAGATGCGGAAGATTGATTATTTGACCTAGAGTGTGAAATATTCTTCTCCCTGCTCATAAATTTAATCAAATTAGCCTCCTTTTCGGCCTCGGCGAGCTCTCTTTTCTCCGCTTCCTCCTTTTTAAGTTGCTTTTCATATAATTTTAGCTTTCTGGTGTGCTCATTTTTCTTTGCGATAACATATTCCAAAATAGCTTCTTTGTCAAATAAGTAACCATCTTTTGTAACTACTGGATTTCTGCAAGGCTGTAAAGTCAAGCTACAACAGTCGAAACTTTTCACGGAATCCTTTCCTACTCTTTCACTTTGAGTGCCGTATCCTGACGCAGCCGCATCCTTTTTCTTTTCGTGATATGTATAAACAGCTCCCGCCGTACAATTTCGTGCGTGTCTTGTCATTTCAAATAATTAATGAAATACATAAAGCACACAAAATATAATTTTACTGACGTCGATTATTTATACTGTAACGTTCTATACCTTTTCGTTTTACAGTAATTTATCAGTGTCAACTATTCAATAACTTTAAAGAATGCGTTTCGTTTGATCCATTTCTGTATTATATATTAAATATTGATTGTTCTCGATAAAATTTAATTTTAAATAAATATTATATGACAAATATATAAAAATATTTGAAAATGTCCGCCGACTTTTGTTCTGGTTTTAATATCGCTATTTATCTATAATGTTTTAAATAGAAATACCGCATGCATTCCGTATCAGGGTTCTTTAAAAATCAATTTGACAGTTCATAAGTCAAGACATTTTGTGTCATAACCTTTATAATTATTTAAATTATTTTAATTGCAATTTTATCATAAATAAGGATAAATTGACACAAAATGAATTTATGTACAAAGTCACGTTATATTAGAACAAACTTATTAGTTCCATTCCGACAGTTTGCTTCGACCGTTCCAGAAGTTGAACAAAATGAACAAGTTCTGATAGACGATACAGATAATGTTCAGGCGAGGGAAGCTGAGATTGAGAAGAAGAGAAACAAGTCAAAACTATCAGACGCACATTACAATCTAGTAAATGGAAAACGACCTTATGAAACGCCAATGTCAGTGGCTCATTTAACTGTGAAATATCATCGCAAAATGTATGGAACTTACGGAGTCGCCAGTGGAGTTAATCCAAGTAAGTTTTTATTAATGTATAATAATAATTATGGGTTAAAATATTCGCCTATTTTTAAACAAAACAACAAGACAAGTAAGATGTCTGTAGTGAATAAGAAATATGGTGAAACTATTTTCTGAGATAATTAGTGATGTTATATCAGAAGTGCAAGAAAGAACCAAAGCTTTCTTTTGGCCTGTTACAGTATTAAATGGTTCTTATTGCAAAATATAAGGTTGCTTCTTAAGCAACTATTCTGATTAATTTGCAACATGTTTAAGGTAATTTATTGCATATATATTTGATAATATTGTACATTATCAAACATAAATATATAATTTGTAAACCTAGTTAAAAATACATACTATAATAATTCAAAATATATAATAGGTGAATTGAGATATATGAATAAGTATGTATCTTCATAATCAATGTTTCTTATAACTCTATATCTTGCTTTGCATATTTTACATAGTTAATGAGGATAGCAGATATGGATGGCGATGAGCTTATCAAGTTTACTGTAAGATCAATAGTAAAGTTATATTTATAAGTAGGATAACAATATCTACAGGTCTATGCTGGCCAACAAAGCAAGAAATCAAGGATAGACAAGAATATGAAGCTATTGCCTTTCCTTATACCATAAGGGAGATGATAGATGCAGCGGCAATAAAAAGGAAAGAGGAACAATCTAAAGTAGAAGAAAGAGAAAGAGATGTTGCAGCCAAATATGAGAAGTTAGATCAGTGGAAGAAAGAGCTTAATGCAAGGATTGCCAAAAAAGCAGCGGAAGTTGAAGCTGCAAAGGTAATTTGAAATTTTTGTTGATTTTTACCATTGCACTACATTTTTTGATTCAGTCCATCAAATTTACTAACCAAGAAAATTGGTCTGTCTATACATTATTTTCATTTATAATGTATAACAATAAAATTTCTATAATATTTGTAATATGTCACATAGTCCTTGTATTAATTTCTTTTTATTTATTCAATGACATACAATGAGAAATTTTAAAATAAAGTAACAAATATATTTTGGTGATATAATTACATATTCAAATACTGCATTAGCACATTGGTTGTATTTAAAATGCAGTCTTTAACATATTATATGCTAAGCCATTTAGCCTATATTTGTCATTCAGGATATTTCATATTTTATCTAGCATTAAGTTATTTATTATTATTTAAATAACAATTAACTTGTGTTCTATACTGTTCTCCATTTTGTATAATTCTTTACTTTTTATGGTAAAAATTTATTTTAATTATTACATTTCTTTTATAACACATTTTGCAGAATTTTATATATATTTTGTTTTCATGGATTTTAAGAATATAAGGTCTCTTAAAAAACAATACATGTCATCTGATGAATGCCATATTTATACATGTTTGTAGTCTAAAAAGGAGCGTTTAGTGGAAGAGGTTAGAAGACACTTTGGTTTCACTCTGGACCCAAGAGATGAACGCTTCAAGGAGATGTTGGCCAAAAGAGAAAAAGAACAGAAAAAGTTGGAGAAACAAGCTAGAATGGAAGCGAAGGAGAAGCTTATGATAGCAAAACTGCAGCAAAAGAATGTGCAATTGAATGAAAAATCGTAAAAATAGTACCTGCAATAGTTTATAATAGTAGCAATAATATGAATTTAGCTAATGGGTCAAGTTTTGTTTAATTAGAAACCATATATTCCAATATTTCAAACATATTATTAAGAAATAAAGTGGTAAGTATGAAATTATTTAGATTGTCTTGTAAGAAACTTAAGTTTTGAATTTATGATGTACTAGATGTGGGTACATACTAATCAGTGTTAGTGAAATTATAAAATGTTCCATAGTCATTGCTTAAATTGTATAGATTTAAATATGTTGCCAATAGATAGTGTCTCTTGCAGACATACGCAGTTGAATAAGTAAAATTCTTAACTTTGTAGTTATTGAGATATATTGTAACAAAAAAAAAATAAAAATGGGAGCGCACGCGAGTCGCTATGCCTTGGACAATGTCCAAACATAATGAATTAAAAATCAAACGCCACGCATTCCTGCGGCGACGCCCACCGCCCCTTTCCCCGACGGGCGTTTGGCCTATGCGCCAACAGATGGCACTTTATTGAAATAAATATGTTCTTTATTAAAAAAAAATTAAGTTTAAAGTAAAGTTGAAATATTTAAAACGCAGATATGCACAGCCACTCTGCTATATGTGTCATATTAAGATGACGAAGTATTAATATTACAATTTAAAAAGTGACCACGTAACTGCAGAAAAGATATTGAGATTTCTTTATAGGCTACAATCTATGCACAAAAACAAAAACGGTACGCAAAAAAAAACATTTTATTCCTCATAAAAATTGTGTATAAATGGCAGTACGAAATGAGATCGTCAGTCGCTGTCTTCGTCCGTGGAGAAGAACGCGTCGCGCGGGTTTAGGGCGGAGCGCACGGCTGGGGCGGGGCGCGCGCCAGGGGAGGTGCGGTTGTGTGTCGAGCGCGCGCCCACCGGTGAGCACACCAGCGTGTCCGACGAGTCGCTTACCACACTGTCGCACGGGCTTCGCTCCTGCTCGCGAACACGGTATACACTCAAACGCTATGGTGAAATGGTTTATTTTGGCACAATCACTTCTCCGTAATACCAACGTCACAACACGTATGTAACGCGCCTAAAACCCGAACAAGTACTGACAAGAAACTCAGTAGGGTCTGTCTTTTTTGTGATTGTACTCAAAATATTATTACATACACAAAATGTAAAGGGAGCCGATATCTTCCAAATGTTTGTATCAAGTAATCGTCACACTGTGATATACTTTTAAAATTAAAGTGATAATGTAATTTTTTTTATTTTTGGTATCGAGGAAATCTTCAAAAGATAACCTAGTTCTGGGTTTAAAGTCTTTGTTAGTCAATCACCTTATTGGTCATCAGTGCATTATGAGGATTCCGGGAACTACAGAATGCAACAGTTGATCCCTGTACAACTCTGTTTATGCATATTCCGGGGGTAAAGGAGCGTCCAGCCATCCCTTTCGCCGTTGCTGTTCTACTAGCGAATATGAGACCGGTTGTTAGCTGTACTTCCCCAACATGAGAGAAGGGATAGCTAGGGGCTACTTTCATTTTACATGATGACGTGCTATGTGAATATCCTAACATCACATTTGCGATTAACATATCTTCATTTTCCCTTTAGTTCTCGCTGCCACTAGACCTGTTTCGTATCTGTAGGAAGATAGTTCATAGTGATCGGCTATAATGTTGCACCGGAATAACAATCCACCAGTAGGCAGAAAAGTGTCCTTACAAAAGTTTTGAAACATACCTTTTTGCCTTTACATTTTACAGATATCGATCCATCCGTTGTGATTTCCCCGGTATGCATTTCCCACGTGTCTCCCATCTGTTTCTCGAACATGTCTGGGTTCTGCAAACGAAAAAATATTTAGACAGGCTGCTCAAAGTGACTTCTATAGATATATGGTCTCTGAATTTTAAATAGTATTGTTTTATATGCATAAAGGTTGTCTCAGTAAGAGTGCACTTTTTCATTTTAAAATAAAAACAAGTATTTTATGATAGAGTTGTGATAGTTTTATTATATTGTAAAGAAGACATGTTCCAATTAAGTATGGAATAAAATATCCGGCAAATGACCCCCACGGCTCCAATGACAAGCCATTACTCTTTTCATGATATTTTCCATGACATACACAGAGATGTGGCTGTATCTCACCGGTGACGCGTTGGATTTCCGATTTAAGCTCAGGAATTGTTTCGGGTTTATTCGCATAAACCCGAGATTTCGAGATTTGTGTATGCACTAAGCCATTCATATGAAAATGCGCTTCTTCGGAGAAAATGACTTTTTTCGAAAAATTGGTATCGACTTCACTTTGCTCCATTACCCATTGAACGAATTGTCTTGTATGCACGAAGGTGGAGGTCTTTAGTCAAAATTCGCTGCGTAGGGCTTCGTGAAATTTGAAGTTGTTGAGAACGATGACGAATTGATGTTTTCTTGTTTTCGGCGATACTCTCGTTTACAGCAGCAATATTTTCAAGAGACCGACCTGTACGTTGACGCAAAGGATTCTTATTATCCATAATCGACCCAGTTTCTTCAAAATTTTTGACCACTATTCGAAAGGTTAACACATTAGGTGCGCTTCCGGCTCAAAATTTTGCGAAGTTTGCGAGTGGTTTCAGCGTAACTTTCTCCATTTTGTAATGAGTTTTTACAATTATAACGCGTTGTTCTTTCGAAAAGTGCTCCATTTTTAACAATCGTGATTATTTGATTTGATTGAGATAGCTGTCAAATTTCAGAGTTGCCATTTGCATGAAAAAAAAAACAATTTTAAAATGTGCACTTTTACTGACACCTTTATTAGCATTTTTAATGGGAGGCCAGGATTTATTTATACCAATGCGACCTCATGGGAACCTATGTGCTTGCATTCTTTGTTACAACCTACTTTGCAACAACCCATACCAGAGTTTCTGCTATTCTATACTTGCCCAACGGAAGAAGCCTAGTTTTCTTGTGCTCAGCACTCCTGGAATTAATTTCACTTTTCAAATTTTACAATTTGTTGATTTCATTATTCACTTCATATAGTAAAATAAAAAAAAAATGCTTTTGTATTTACAGAAAATTTTGGAATACGGGATTTAGTATTTCTATTATGATATTACATTAGAGTTCAACCTGTATAAGTAAATCACAAGGTGTAAGAAATAAATAATTACCTTTTGACTTCGATTTCTTGCTGAGAGATTAACTACAAATCGGATATATTTTTAAATTAACAAAGATTAAGCAATAGTCAAACCATTTCAAGTCCTGGTTTTATATGCTGTGCATCACATAGTAGGTGTGCGGATTTGGTCATTTTCTTGACTCTGGCGTTGTCCAAGAGCTGCACGTGCGAGCTCTGTGCTCTCTTCGCTAGCAGCGGCGGGTGCAGCTCGGCGTCCTCCGCCACCGCCTCTGCCACCGCCACTATCGCTTGTTCTGGTTTCTCCCTCACGCATTCCCTGCGCATTAATGATTATCATCAAAGTCCCGACAGTTTCTCATTTGTTTCTTAGCAGCAAGATCATGATTAGACAACATTTTTTGCTTATTTAAATTAAGCTGAATTTATCTGAACTACTCGAACGGGGTAGAGCGCTCGTAATGATGGGAATAGTTTAAATAAACCAATAGAAAATGTGTAAACTTTAGTTTGGCTAAATGTGTAATATTCGCGTTGATATGGTAAATCATCGGATTCCAGTTTGCTTTGCTTCTAAACGTGACCCAGTAACAATTAAACTGAGAAGACGTCGCTGACGATAAATTCACGCCATAAATTGACAATTTAAGGCTAGAACATGGACTTCTGTTCTTGTGTGTATTTTTTTTTATGTCTATTTTCTTTGAAAATCTAATACATACATGTCCCACAACGGAATCCTGATTTCTTCGAGATCAGGTTTTGCCGCACACCTAAACTACGACATTTACAGTTTTGGTCCAGCAGTGATTTTGAGTCTCACATGACCATCGTAGCTGACGATCAACATAGTTTTGACTGCCTCCGTGGTGCAGTAGTTTACTCGCTTGACTCGTAACGCGGAGGTCCCGGGCCACGAGAGTAATGGATTCTGGATGACGGCGGAGTTTTTCGAACCCTAGTCTGCCTAGCTCCGACCCTCAATGTCAATATGCCGCCTTAACAGCATTTGTGAATGCCACAAACGTTCTGGATGAACACGATCTACGATCTCGCCGTCACTGACCATCAGGTGAAATCGAGGTCAGGTCTTAGCTCATAACCGGCAAAAAAAAATACATCTGGCGACTGCATCCAATAAGTTGTCGCTTCATTGCAAGAAATGCTGCGCGGCAATATGGCTATGCGTTCGCTCACCCGTGACACTGGTTGTTCTTGATGAATGCGTAGATGTCGCGGAAGGCCTGCTGTATGTAAGAGAGCGTACTCTGCTCGATAGGCACGGAGCGCGACGAGCCCGAGCTGCTCGACAGCTCGCCGGACACGGAGATCGGCGCCAGCGACTGTTCCGAGCCTGTTGGGTAACGTATAAGAAATGTATAGAAGAAGGAGTTTAAGGTGACCACCCACCAGAACCCGGATGGCGGGAGGCGGTTGCATGAGGAAAGCGGAAGACCGCACATGGTGAAAGGCGTTGGGGAAGGCCTACGCCCAGCCGTTAATTGACACAGACTGTTTATGATGATGATGATGATGAAATATATATAAAGTTTGAAGAGAGAAATAGAATTTGTCACGTAGAGCGTAGTTTACCACTTGTCTTACACAGATTTCTTCAGGACCACTAGAGTAGCAGTCTAGATGCTAGTAAGGTATTTTCGAGCCCTCCTGGCTAGCACCCCCACCCTCAATATCCACCAATTCCAATAACCACGAAACCAAAAAAAGTGTAAGGATGAAGGAAGAAGGAATGTGTAAGGACATACATGCGTAAAGTTATCTTTAAAGTGCAAACAAAGAGTTACTCCGCCACAAAATGACACAAGCGATAGACTTGACACCTCGGCTCATTTTACAATAGGTCGAGGAGAGAAATAGATATACTTCTACATTTAACCCTTTCACTGCGGCGCGATCTCGGAATAATCCATCAACAGCGATGGCACGTTATACGCACGTCGGTCGCCGCGGCGCGCGAACTGGGGACCGAAACAGTACCCGAAGATTTGATACCATTTGTTAGGACTTAAAGAGCAATCGTTGCAAATAAATTAAAAATATCGATTACTTATTACGATATACACCGATCAATTTCTAAAGATGTATATTATACGACTTCTCGGGACCTATATTTTCGTCTTTCGCAGTAAGAGGGTTAAAGCTGATTGCCATAACGGAATGATTACATAAGCTTGTTCACCCGAGGAATTAGCAGCGCTGGCCCACAGGCGCACCTGCTGCTGCTTGAGCTGCTTCATCTGCTCTATGAGCTGCATGTTCAGCTCCTCAAGCTGTTGCCGATGCGATTTCTCCTCATGCAGCTGCTCTTCTAATATCTCCGCGTAATCTCTGTACGTCGGGTAGCGAGATGTAATGTTTAATAATGGCCGTCTCCGTGGGGCGGTGATTTGACGGCTTGCGTTGTAACGCGTTGGCCTCGGACCTCAGGGTAGAGGGTGGCAACCCTTAATGTCCATCCGCCATAAAAGCATTGCAGTGTTCCGGCAGCCATACACTTAGAGAATTATTTTGTGCGAACACGCTCCACCATCTGTGGCCTCATGTCACTTAATATCGAGTGAAATCGATAAAGAAAATAATGATTTTTTTTTAACAATACTTGGGTAGTACTTGTGATTTTTGATTTTACATTCTTCCCGTAGAACGAATAAGCGGCTTTTAAGATTACACGCTTTACCAGTTAGGACCATGGCGACTTAACACCTGATTACAATGGATGAATTGGGAACAAAATTATTAAAAAAAAATAGGACGATTCAGACGATTATTCAGTTCACAAAACATTTTTTTTAACGAAAAAAAAAAACACCTGTGCGGTTCAGAGTTTATCGAGTAAAACACGACAAGATGAGAGAATTTCCTTTTCGTCACCGGTCGATGATGTGTTAAGTAAGATTAGTTATTATATAAATTATTCTATATTAACGAAAATCACTAATCCACACTAGTTGTTATTACTTTTCAACTTACTTCTCTTTCTTTAACGCAATTGTTTTATTGTTGTACTTATTAGGCATATTCCTCACGTTGGACACGGGTCTCTCTTTTGTGATACCATTTCTGAAATTAAATCGGTTTACAGCCAAAAATTTCGCAATAACCTTATTGATAGCAACGTTCTTTCGCAAAATAACATTATAAATAGATTGATTGGTGCAATGATGGTGGAATGAAATTTTAATAAATTCGATAGAAAAAAAGGTAATGTAAAAAAAAACAAATGTAATGATTCCCTTTATATCGCGATATATTCAAATCGAAGTGAGAAAGTAAAGTCATATATATAATTAAATGTATCTATTAATTTTGTTTTATATGCATACAACAACTGTTCTGAAAGTTTTTTTTTCTCTAGGTGAACAATTTAATATTTTTTTTTAATATTTAAAACAACCTCCACTTTCGTTTAAGATCGGAAAGTTTACTTACTTATTTCCTGTCGATTTAAACGACCGGCTGTCACTGGAAGAGCTGGTCAGCCATGAATACTAAAGTGTAGGAAAAAAATTGTAAAATGTAATCAAAATTTTATACAGTTTAGTAATAAATCGAATACAGTTAATTCATTTTATTTCACTGTGTCTCTGCTTATTGGGGTCGTGTCACAAATCTTATTTGCAAGCTCCTAACACAGAGGTCCCGCTTTCGATTCCACGGCCAAGTGATTACTGGATCCTGGACAGTGGTGGGGCTACGAACATACATATGAGACCTATTGTCACTTAAAGTTATGTGAAACTGAGGTCAAATGTCAGCTCGTCACCATTGTTGGCGCGATTAATGATGTTCTTTGGCGACATTGTGTGTGACGTCACCTGTCCGCCCCCGCCGGCGCCCCGCTCGTTGTTTCGCAGCGCCTCGCGCAGTTTCGCCATGCAGTCCATGCCCAGGTCCGCATTGCAGCGCACGTCCAGCACCACTAGCGTGCTGTTGGACTGCAGCATTCCCAGCGCCATCGGCACGCACTGCTCCGTAAGGCCGCAGTTCTGGATGTCCAGAGCTACGGACAATGCACCAACGTGGACCGGCTCTGATATGCATTGAATTATGGGATGAAATCGACAACTGTAAATCATTTCATTTTCGTATCAGAAATAGATACGATATTTATTTCGGCTCATAAAACATCTCTGATCGGCATCTACAAATAGCCCTTCACCCATTTTGAGATGTATTGACATACAGAAAATTTCTGTGAGTTAATAATAACTTGAAATTGTAGTTCAGTTGTATGTGCAGTGAAACGTTGCACTTTACGACCCAAAGGTACAAGGATTTGATCTCCATTCTACTAAAGCGATCAATACAAGGAAATATCACGAAGTTACCCGACTTGTTCTAATAATAACAGCTTTTCAGGTCATACAACTTTCCGTGAGCAGTGTTATAATTTCAGGTTTCGAATTAAGCGACAACGCTCAGAATTTAAGGCTGTTTACGTAAAGGAAATATTTAAACCTTGCATTGAAGAACATGCAAAGATTTAAACCCTACGATGTCAGTCGGTATTTAGAATAATTTACTATCACAAAAACATGGTGTACTCCACAAATCTAATATTTCGCGCAACTTCGCATGGATAAAGGTCCTATATGTAGTATCAGGTAAAACACTAAGTGCTTTGCATCGATGGGACCAAAGCAACTGGATCCGGTCGCACCTTTGATCCACAAGTCGTCTGCGAGTACTTCGGCCAGCGTGGCGAAGCCCCGGTCTGTGAGCTGAACGTTCCCGCACAGAGTGATCCGGCGCAGGCCGGCCATCGTGTCCAAGTCCGGCAACCGATAACGCAGCGTCTGGACCCAGTTTTCGCTGTACCGATGGATTTTCTGATACTGAAAAATGGCAACACATTAAATTTTTAATCTTTTCCCGCAGCGGTTGACCTACTTATTAGCACGAAGGTTTTGTTTTGACTTCAACTTCGTAAATATTTAAAACATGTCATTTGTCTTTGCCTTTATTTGAGCTCACCAGGCAAGCTGCTGCTAAAATTTTTAGTAGGGTTCCATTGCCTCCGTGACGCAGTGGTTTAGCCACTTGCCTTGTAAGGCTGGGGTCCCGGGTTCGATTTCCGGCCCACAGGAGTAGCCTTGACGGTGGTAGGGTTTTCGGAACCCGCCTGGCTAGCTACCACCTTTAATGTCAATCTGCCATAACAACATTGCTGTGTTCCGGCAGTCATACATGTGAGAGCCGGATGTATTCCAAGCGACCACGCTTCACTCCAGGTGAAATCAAGTTAGCCCATAACCGATAAAAAAAATTGTCGCATCATTACAGCGTTGCAATTATCAAGCAGACAAATGTATGACACGTATTCTTAGCGAACACACTTTACTACGCTTAACATCGCGTGATACTGAGGTCGAGCTAGCCGCTATAGATAGAAAAGTTTTTTTTTTTACACGACAATATGACCACAGGGCGAAGACATTAGCTTTGTAGTATTACGCATACTTAGAAGTAATAGTGTTAACAAATAATTTCGAACGTAGTATTTAGAGAGGAGGAGATTCGTTACCACTGTAATTTTTACTCTAGCTGCAGTTGAAATTGGAACAGTCATGTTTGCATGTTACTGTTTTAGCAAATGAAATAGACGCTGATGGGTGACGATCTTTAGGAAGGAAATTTAATTCCTATATTCCATATTTAAATTCAGTACTACCCAGCATTTCATTTGGCACGTCGGGCAATAGAGTAAGCTTTAGGGCAAATATAGGCCAGGTTTTGTAGAGCGTTCTCTCTGTCGCACAGTTATATAAGTGAGATAGACGAAGCCGATTGTAACC
>DWQX01003643.1:0-17143 GCA_018245475.1 Pharmacophagus antenor
GTTTCGTTTAGAATTCTCCGTTAATATACATAATATACATATATAGGTCACAATAATTAATTAATTCAATTTGAAGTGATAGTGGTTTTTAAATAGGTGAAAAAATGGGGGCGCTAAAAAAATATTTATTCTCAGAGTGGGCAGTAGACAAAATAAGTTTGGGAACCACTGCTCTATTATATAGTCTTTTGCATTTTGCTGCTGCGAATCCAGCAGCACAGCACCAGCAGCAGCAAAATGCAAAAGACTATGTAATAATGTGGATCCTGACATACTGGAGAAAATACAGAGTAATGTTGGTGTACCTGAAGAGATTGTGAAAGTGTATTTAAGATTTCCGTAATAATAGAATATTATATGTTAGAAACAACAATATGTTGCTTGGATCTAGAACTATGTCAAAAGGTACTGTGCAAGGTGCAACATTGTCACCATTGTTATATAACTTGTTAGATATTAAAATATTAAAAATGTAAATGGACTTTTTAAAGTTTTCAGATGATTTAATGTTGTACAGCTTAGATTTGATATTAACAGTAGCTATTGAAAATATTAACACTAATATAAGGCAGTTCAATAGCTTTTATCAGCACAGATTAAATTTAACAATAAATGTGGCCAAAAGTAGTGTCATGATATTTTGAAGACAATTTGAAACGCTTCTTGAACTTCTTCAAGAAGCGAGAACATCGCAAGTGGACATAGGTGAGTCCCGACGGCGCAACGCGAAACGAGATAGATTTCATCTTGTTGATGTTATTTATCAAGAAGTAACTTCATAGAAATTCTTCAGTTGTATAGTAAATTAGTATCATTGCTTAAAAGCTATAATTTGGAGAACATATTAAACATATCTAGAAATGCATTAAACGGTGTTAACATTTTAAGATGTCTAACAGGTATTGCATGGGGTGCAGATCCTAAAATACTTTCATTGGTACATAAATCTACAGTAAGAAACCATTTTGATTACAGTTCTGTGGCTTATTTCAATATCACTCATGTATATATATTAGACATAAAATAGAACAAGGCTTTGAGGATTGTTCAGAGGCAATGTGTTTGACTATTACAAGGGCTATGGAAGTCGAAAGAAATATTATGCCTTTGATTTTAAGGTAAATTTTACTCGCAGAAAGATATTGTTTGAAATTATTATCATCAATTAATTTCCATATTATATATAGAATTCTAACTCACCTGTTTAATATATATATGATCCACTAACCTAACTAATGATCTTCTGACAGCTACATCTTCAACTTTGTGACAAATTTTCATAGAAATTAAATCTCATTATTGGAATATCAAAAAAAAAATCTTATTGGCTGTGTTACAGTCATTCATATTACACATCCATTATCATAGTAATATTACACACAATTTGATTGGCTCTGTGGTGGAGTGATTTGCGTGCTTAACTTGTAACAAGGAGGTCCCAAGTTCGATTCCCGGTCCCCTGGAGTAATGGAGTCTGGATGGTGGTAGGGTTTTTCAAACCCACCTGGCTAGCTTCCACCCTCAATGTCAATCTACAGCCATATCAGCATTGCTGTGTCCCAGCACTCATACATGTGAGAGCCATATGTATTCCGGGTGAACATGTTCCACCATCTATGGTCTCATTGTCACAACACCAAGGTGAATTCGAGGCGAAGTGTAACACCATAACTGATAAAAAAACATCTTATTATAATTGTATTAAAGTCAGTTGAAGTTGAAGAAAACAACAAATGTTATATAACCTACACTGATGGCAATAAAGGTAATAATCAAGTGAGATGTGCAGTATATGATTACCAAAAACATGTTACTCAAAGCTATGTTCTAGATAAAGTGCTCCATGAGGTATATGCAGTTTATAAAGCTTTAAAAATTATTAGTTGTGATAATTAATTCTAAATATTTTCTAATCTTGGCCGTTTGGCACTGGCTTAGAATAGTGCCAACCCGTTACTTCCCGCGGGTGTCGTAAAAGGCGACTAAGGGAAAATGAGGGGATGGGCGGCAGCGTCCCCCATGTATATGTAACACTACCATATCACTGCGATCGCCAATCCGCCTGCCAAGCGTGGCAATTATGGCAAAACCCCCCAATGAGTGACACAAGAAAAAAACGGCCACCAGTCCCCGGCGGCCCCGCTAGTCCTAGCCATGGTAACGGTGGGGCAGGGGGTGCTAAGAATCTCCGGCAGAGGTCCGGCTACCACCAACGACGACCTTTCGCCCTAACAATATATAAAATGCGCGCACATTACGAAACGACGAAAAGATAGCTGAATTGGAGGAAGAATTAAGCAGGCTACACTGGGATATTGTGGGACTATCTGAAGTCCGAAGAGAGGGAGAGGACTCGATAACACTCCGATCCGGTAACTTGCTATATTTCTGAGAGGGCGACCATCAGTCCCGGGGCGGTGTTGGGTTTATCGTCCACAAGTCGCTCACCGACAGTGTTGTCAAAATCGGTAGTGTGTCGACCAGAGTTGCATATCTGATACTCAAAATGACGGAAAGGTATTAACTGACGATTATTCAGGTTTACGCACCGACCTCGTTACAGACCGACGAAGAGGTTGAGGTATTGTATGAGGATATTTCCAAAGCCATACATGCCAATAAAACTCACTACACCGTGATCATGGCCGACTTTAATGCGAAACTGGGTAGGAAAGGCAATGGTGAGCTGAGATAGGGGCATTTGGCATTGGAGAACGGAACCTCCGAGGTCAAAGGCTTGCTGACTTAATGGAAAAGGACTCTATATGATGAACTCCTTCTTCAAGAAGCGAGAACATCGCAAGTGGACATAGGTGAGTCCCGACGGCGCAACGCGAAACGAGATAGACTTCATCTTTTTGACGAAACGGCATATATTCAATGGTGTCTGTGTGTGTCTGTGATAAACACAGTCAAAACTGGAAGCGATCACCGGCTGGTGAGAGGCACATTGAATATTAACTCAAAGCTGGAAAGATCCAAACTAATGAAGTCTACGCTTCATCCAACACCTGTTAAAGTTCAGAACACCAAGAGCTTTCAGCACGAATTGCACAACCGCTTTGAATACCTAGGAGAGTGCAAAGATGTGGACGACTACAGCAGCAGGATTGTGGAAACTATCCAGATGGTTGGGAAAAACACTTTTAATTTGCGGGGCACATTGCTCGCAGAACAGATGGCTGAAAAGTTCTTGAATGGCGACTACGTGCTGGCAAACGCAGAGTAGGCAGACCTCCCAGAAGATGGACCGACGACTTGAACAAAGTCGCTGGGACAGACTGGATGAGAAAAGCGCAGAGCCGTTCGTCGTGGCGATCCTTGGGGGAGGCCTTTGTCCCGCAGTGGACGTGTCTTGGCTGATATGAATATTTTCTAATCTTAACAGGCTAAGTCTGGTAAATAGTCTGAAACATTTAAGTTTTAATTTTAAAACTAATTATATTTTATTAGATTTTGTTTTGAGGTTACATAATAATGGGATAACAATTGCCTTTATTTGGGTTCTCTCACACAAAGGTATTTCTGGCAATAAAATAGCAGACAGAACTGTATACGAAGGAATAAATTCTCTAGATGTTAAAAATTTGGTGTATGTTCCTGTGACTGATTATTATTTAGATGTAAAACTCTCCCTAAAAAATATGTGGTAAGATTTTTCGAAAGATGATCAAAAACGGAGAAAAATGGTATACAAGAGAAGCAGCCGAAATTATTCGTGTATGATGATGAGCATAATGAAATAGATTTAAAATACCGTAGGACGAATTTGAATAAATGAAGTGTATAGGTGAAAATACACACGGAAATAAAAATAAATTAATAAAATTAGCAATTAATAAGACTTGGTGTAAAGGTTCCGTTACCAGGTCCTAAACACTTCGGAAAAAAAATTAGCTTACTGTCAAATTTGCAAGCGCAAAGGGATTTAAGTACACTTTGTAATCAGCATGATTTTCCTGCTTATAATTGAAAATATATTAACACGTAATATATAAAGATTTCAAAAAATTATAACTTTTTTAAATAATTCTCGTAGATTAAAATGATACACAGTTTATTTATAATTAATCCCTCTGGGTAAGTAATTGTACACGTCCTCTTAAGTTACGTCTATATTTCTTTACTTGAAAAATGTGCAGAGAATTTACTGTTTTATAGTATTTTTATATTTTCTATTTTACATTAAATTAGTTCTATCGATTTGGAGAATGTTGGGTGAGGCCTGTGTCTAGCACTGGGCGTCTGTCGGTTGCTGATGATGTTAAAATTACAGGTATAATAATATTTTTGTCTTTTAGTGACGTATTTTTGGAAAAACATTGGCGAAGTGTTATCCCGAGATCAGTATGTGATTATTATCTGGAAGCTCAGCGAGCATCACCAAATGTAAGTAGAAAAATTAATTATTTGTGTTTAATTTTTAATCATCTTAGTCCCATTTTTTAAATTTATTGTTCTAAAAACATATTTTTATGAGTTTCTTTACTATCTTTTAAGTAGTTAATTATTTTACGATAAAGTGACAAAATGATGTGTGGTCATAAATTATACACCTGCCCATAATAATAAGAAAGTCGTGAGGATGTATATATGGCGCCAAAATTCACTTTTTATAATATGAAATAACCTAAAGTTTTTGTCACACTCTTGTTTACTGATTGCTTTGTAACATTCAAGTATGTGGGTTCTATTCCTAGGTCATAAGAGTACTGATGGTGGTAAAATGTAGAACCAGCTTGATTGCCTGCCATCCCCAAAGTTAATCTGCTGTCATAACAGTATCTGTGTCCTGGTAATCGTACATGTGAGAGACAGTATTCTCGACAACTGTGCCTAACTATCTACAGCCTCATTATCATTAAACATCCTGTGAAGCAAAGGTCATTAGTTATTGGCTGTTAAGATGGACCTACTTGAATTAGGATAATATTTTAATCAAAGTAACAAGTATAGTGTACATCTTCTTATCCCCAGAATTCATGGCCTTCTTGTATAAGAAGGGTGTCATCAGGCACTATGCTGGCCGATATATGTTGCATGTCCTTGAAAGTTGAGGTTTATGGAATATATTAGATTTCTCCCTATTCCTTCCTCAATTTCTCGAAGTATGCAGATAAATTTATATCATGTTTTTTAGGATGTTCCACCTGTCTTAGCTGCTCCACATCATTATTTAATATCTATACAAAGAGGAGGAGTAGCTCTTGTAGCTGTCAGCAAACAGGAGGTGGCACCTTTGTTTGTTATAGAGTTCCTGCACAGAGTTGTTGATACCTTTCAGGTACATCAAATGTTTGTTTGTTTATATGTTAATAAGTCATGTCTTATCAATTTTGTAAAATTAAAAATCTCAATAGAAATCAGAGTTGGGCAGATAAATAATAATAATCTTATCTTATTTCCAGGACTATTTTTCAGATTGTACAGAGACAATAATTAAAGAAAATTATGTTGTTGTGTATGAGGTAAGTTGAAACCAAATAAACTAAATTATTGTCACTAATTAAAAAAAAAACTAAACCAAACTGATAGTTGAATGATAATTTGTCCAATTTTAATGAGTTTAGTTTTTTTGATTAGAGAACTATTTTTGTCCTAATACAAGCTTTTGTTATTCTTTCATACATGACACTATAGAAAGTGTACTGACAGTAATTGAAATATGATGATTAAAAGTGATTGTACAAATCCTATTTAATTAAGAGAGTTTGAGTTTATAACATTTATTTTGTATCAATTACAGTTGTTGGATGAAATGTTGGACAATGGTTTTCCTTTGGCAACAGAAAGTAACATTCTTAAAGAATTGATTAAGCCTCCAAACATCCTGAGAACAATTGCCAATACGGTCACTGGAAAGTCAAAGTAAAAATATTTTAATATTATTATATCTATTGCATTTACGGGCCAAAACCGAGTAAATACAAAGTGATTTGAATATTTATAGCTCTTCTATTTATATGAACTTTATTATGCTTCTGCAGGTGTTTAGAATTACGGCTTTTTGTAAGGTTATGTATATGGATTCATTGAAATTTATTACATTGTGGCTGTGGAGATGATGATGGATAACACCTGTTATGGATAGGACTATGGAACTACATATACCTCTATATTATATTAGTTCTGTATATTTGCTCAGTATTATTATTATAATATTAAGGGGACTGGAAAGTAATCACATTTCAGCCATTGTTAACATTGAATTCTCATCTGGCAGTTTCGATGTGCTTCAAAGTTGTGTTAAAAAAGTTGTTAGGTTATATTGAGTTGTTTACTTACAAACAATTAAATTTAGATTTTTTTATTACAATTTATTGTAAAATGGCGACCCAGACACCAGAAGAGGTGAATGTCAGACATTGCATGCTTTTTGAATTTAAAAAGGGTAGCACCGCAGTAGTTGCTATCAAAAACATTTTCGATGTTTATCCTAATACATTAGATCAGGGATCCCCAAACTATTTTGGACAAGTGACCCCTTTTCCAAAATGAACTGTTACCTCAGACCTCCATGGCCAAATAACCTACTTTTAAGATCAACTCCCTTATTCATAATGGTCCACTAACTCAAAACAGTTGCCACAGAGTGTTATTTGTCATTCTGACTTAGGTAAATTGAAGCAGACTTAGGTCGATATCGACCACTTAGGGAATCCCTACCTTCGATTTTCTCAAATGCCAGATGTAATTTACCAAATTCAGATTGGGAAATTTAGATCTTTCTGATGCTCATCATTCAGGAAGGCCGACAACCTTAGACATAGACATTTTAAGGGCGGTAGTGGAGGCAAATCCATATCAAACAATAGCAGAATTGTCCTACAGTCGTTACCAACCTTGGTCGATCATACAGGAACATTTGCAGAACATCGGCAAAGTTAGCAGATCAGGTGTTTGGGTTCCACATAATTTGACGAAACAAAACAAAGCCAACCGATTTTTCACGTGCAATTTATTGCTGCAACGCCATAAATGCGAACCATTTTTTGATCATTTAATTACTGGTAATGAGAAATGGTTCCTGTACGATAATCCTGCACGCAAAAGGCAGTGGCTTTCCCAAAATGAAATACCACGAAATACTGCTAAGTCGGGTTTACATCGTAAAATGTGGCACTTTTGTGTGTTTGGTGGAGTATACGCGGAATAATTTATTTTGAAGTGCTTAATCCGGGACAAACTGTGACTGTAGATCTTTACAGTGAACAATTGGATCAAGTATATCAAGCATCAAGCCTTAATTGAAAAGTGTCCCGCGATTGTAAACAGGAAAAGCGTTTTGCTATTGCACGATAATGCCAGACTGTATTTTGCAAGATGGACGTTGCAAAAAATCATTTTTATTTTCCGGTTCCCCTAATACAATTTAAAAGTAATTGGTGGAATGCTTTCCTGGTATTCATGCAAATCCTTTTCCTTGATATCCTGATAGGACACGACGCCTACTTTTTCATTTATTGTTTCTTTTAATTTATTCATTTGTATGAACGGAATTAAGTGAAAAAAAAAATGAACAAAAAAACTCAAAAAAAAACTATAGAATCTTGTTTATATAAGTAGCTCTGTCTTTCTCTTTCTTCTCTTTCCAACCCTTTCTTCCATAATGTTTTTTATGAAGTTTCTTCTGTATTTTAGATTTTATTAGGCTTCTTTTTTTACCAACCATCTGTAATACCTCTTTGTTACTCTTTTCTGTCGAGCTCTTTCCAATCCTTTTTAATGATTAAATCTCAAGTCTTGCCAGATTTTTTTTTATAGTCATTTATCATCATTCATTATCAGGCTGTCAGTCCACTGCTGGACATAGACCTTTCCCGATGCCTTCCACCATTTACGGTACTCTGCTTCCCTCATCCGTCCCATCCTCTTCAGTGTGTTCATTTTTCCGATGGATACGGGTACACGCACCCGAAGACCACAGCTGTTACTATTTCTTCCTCAAACATCCATCCAAATAATGACACCCCCCCCCCTCCCGTAAATACCCACTCAATGTTCTTATATTTCTATCCATCAAATCGCGCCTTTGTGGTGCCTTAACAATAAACTCTTCCAAATGATAAATACAAATTACCCCTATTATAAATATTTTTATGTCGTATATAATTTTTGAATACATAATTTTAGTGATGGCATAAAACCATACAGTCATAATAATAAAAAAATCCTGAAATTAAAATAATGTGATTTATTATGGTCTTAAAAAAGTTTATTTATGTACCTGTATTCAACAGACACCAATATTGAAGCAAAAATCATATAAATACATTAAAATTTGACACTTTCCATAGTAGAAGTAAAGTACTAGGACTGCTACCATGGCCTAGATGTGTTATTATTATAATATAATAACAATTTTAATTTATTATTGTGGGTAATTCTATAATGTTCCAAGTGAAACAGAGGTGTCATTAGGCTATGGATAGATAATTACTTGGATAACCCTGTCATCACCTTATATTAAAATGGTAATGGAAATTACATATTGTGATGTCTGTCCGAGGTAAAATTGATATAGTAGTTTAAGGTTATTAGAACAATTACATTGCTTTATAGTGTTAACTATGATATGTAACTTTTGACCCTTATTCACTTATGTTAATTTAGTTAAGACTTTATTGGAAACAAACTGAATGATCTGTTATCATTTTTTTGGTGTTCTGCAATACTACAGCACTATGGGTTATTTTATGTCTCTATAATTTGATGATAATATTACATGTAAATTTTAATGAAAGCAATATTCTTTTTATCATCAGTGAGTTGCCCGTCTCACTTTTAAAAGAGTTGTGTCTTATTGATTTTTATTATTTAATTTATTAGTTTCTCTCTGATTCAGCGTTTCATCCATATTACCATCTGGCCAACTATCAAATGTGCCTTGGCGGCGATCAGGAGTGAAATATGCTAACAATGAGGCATATTTCGATGTCGTCGAGGAAGTAGATGCAATAATAGACAAGAGTGGGGCTACAGTTTCTGCTGAAATACAGGGATATGTAAGTATTTTTTGTAGATTTCTTATATATATATTTTTCACATCAACAAATATGGGATATTAGTTGTAATATTGTTTATTTATTTTTGATGACAGATTGATTGTTGCATAAAGTTAAGTGGCATGCCAGACTTAACACTTACATTTGTAAACCCAAGATTATTTGATGATGCTTCCTTTCACCCATGTGTGAGATTTAAACGGTGGGAAGTAAGTAAATTATTTTTATGGTATTCTATTTGTATTTAGACAAATTACAATAAACTCATAATTTTTTATTTTATAGTCTGAAAGAATTTTATCTTTCATTCCACCTGATGGCAGTTTTCGCCTAATGTCCTATCATATTGGATCACAAAGTGTTGTGGCAATTCCAATGTATGTTCGACATAGTCTAACTTTAAGATCCAATGGAGACCAGGGAAGATTAGATTTAACTGTGGGACCAAAGCAAACCATGGGGAGAACATTAGAGAGTAAGTAAACATTGATATGTAGCATGTATA
Source organism: Pharmacophagus antenor (assembly GCA_018245475.1). Lineage (NCBI taxonomy): Eukaryota > Metazoa > Arthropoda > Insecta > Lepidoptera > Papilionidae > Pharmacophagus > Pharmacophagus antenor. Next base: position 9,511 of record DWQX01003643.1, read on the forward strand.
AATTTTTTTTAACAAATTTATTTTTTTATGTTATATTAAGTTATTTAATATTATATATGAAACTTACTGTTAGTGTATTCAGTGTTGTACAAAATAATTGTAGTGCTATAAAACTACCATAGTCTTTAGTACTCTACTGTGACATTTGTTTCACTAAGTAATCAAGAAATCAATAAAACATACTACCAGTTCCACATCTAGAGATACAAAAAAAGAAATATTTAATTATATATTGGCAGCAATAAAGGTGGTCTTATAGCTAAGAGTAGTTTAGGTGTGAGAGTGGATAAAAAAAATCTTTTAATTTTTTAAAACATTGTACAGGTATTTCCGATTTTAGATTGTGGTATTCTCTATACTATATGGTGGTTCTTTATTTGTATTTTTTTCTGGTATGCAATGACACATATGTTTACAGATGTAGCATTAGAGATTTGTATGCCAAAATGCGTTTTAAACTGCTCACTTACTGCAAATCAGGGAAAATATTCATATGATCCAGTTAGTAAAATCCTTTTATGGGACATTGGGAAAATTGAATTGCCAAAACTTCCAAACATTAGAGGATCAGTAAGTATATTTTTACGTGCATTAAAAGTAACTATTATGTTTACACTTTGACATCGGTTGACTCCATATTGGTGTTATATTGTTACAATTGAAAAGTAACAGATATACCTTATCTGTTGTCTTTAAGGCCAAAAACATATAAGAAACTCCTTTTGTGCCTCATGATTTTGTATAATATAAAACTTTGATGTTTACATGTTCTGTTTTAATTATTTTTTTTTAATATTATACTTAAAACCTATGTTTGACCTGAATTCTAAAAAATGGCTATGAAAATTAAATACTCGGGACAATTCCGTCGGCGCTAAATAAAAGATTGAGTGAAATATGCAGACGTCAAACTGTTCACTTAATTATATGAAATACACACTCAAGTATTATTTAATGATTTCACGTTTAAAAAATTTGTAGGTATCAGTAGCGACCGGTGCCGATACTTCGGGTGCAAATCCTAGCATAAACGTTCATTTCACAATACCACAGTTAGCGGTCAGCGGATTGAGAGTGAGTCGTCTCGACATGTATGGGGCTAAATACAAACCATTCAAGGGTGTGAAATACATCACCAAAGCGGGCAAGTTTCATGTAAGAATGTGATTGGAAGTGAAAGGGCCAAGGGGCTCCCAATTATTTCAGGAGTTGTCGTAATGGGACCATATTATTCTATAAATCACTTCATTCTTATTTTCATACTGCCAACTGGATTCTTTTAGTACAATATTAAGCATCATTGTACAGTATTTAAGTTTTGATTCTTATTTCATTTTATAGATCATGTAAATATAATGCTCTTTTATTCTTAAAATATACTCTAAATATCAAGTTTTAGTTGGGATAGTTTGCCAAAAATACATACTAAAGCAGAAAGGTTAACAAACATTTAAATCTCATTAGATTGGTTTTTTAAATATTATGTAAAATTTTATGAGCTGATAAAGATTGATTAAAATGTAAAAATTATAATATCTGTAGTTTTAAATACTTTAACATTCTGTATGAATGTTTATTCCTGTAAATTTTTGTTTTATCACAGTACGTTTTTACCCGGCAATAACAAGTCAAGTTCATCTCGTCATTTTGTTTAAAAAAAAATTAAAAACATACTATTCTGTAATTTGTGTTTAATAGGTTCAGTTTTTGGTTTGAATTTTTCAACTATTTTTATATAAAATAGAAAGTTATTCTGCTTACATAGCTTAATGTGGTCATTAACCTTTTCCCTATTTTTTACCCAAAATTCTCGAATACTTATTAAGGACCACAAGATAATTGTCAATTTTTTTCTAAGATAACTATCTATTGCACTTGTTGCATTTGTAGACCTTATTTGAGCTATTATTCGTTGTAGTGCAGTAGTCATAAGATTTAGGACTTAATTTCTCATTGTTAATTGAATTTAAATGAATATATAATTATTGTTATTAAAATGTTAGTAAAACAAAATGAGAATATTTAAGAAATTTGATGAAAATTACACGTCGTTTCGATTTGAAGAACGATTGACATCATTTAAAAGAAATATGAAGGTTATTAATTTATTTAGCAACCAAAATAAGTATTTGTTCGGCAGTCATATTTTCAAATAATGCTTCAGACAAGGACTTTAATAATTTTTAATAAATTAATTTAGTAGCACAAATAATGTACAAATTGTACAGCACTATTTTAATGTTTAAATTGACTTCTATTAGAGAAATTAAAATGTTATGCACACAATACTTTATGCCAATTTTTAGTGCGTAAATAAACCAGAAATATTATTTTAGATTTTTAAAAACGATCTATGCTAAATCTAAGAGACAGCATTCATAATAATATTTAATAAGTATTTTTTTTAATGAATTAATTTCTATTGTTGAATTTAACTTATTAACTTTGGTAATTAGACAAGCACAAGTTATACTTATCAATATTAGAAAATTCATAGTACTACTTATTCATAATTTCTCAAAGATTTTTAACAGTATATAAAAAAATATATAATTTTTAAGCTGTTGATGAAGCAACTTAGCTGCTTAGTCCTTTTGATTGAAATAGTGCTCCTAGTATTGCGACAGAGTTATTAGAATGATGAAACCGTCATATTATTATCCAGTTGGTTTTCTATGAAGATAGTTAACTTATCAACTAATATACGTTGTATACCATTAAAATGTTTGAGATATGATCGTAATTAAATTAATTTTTGATATTTTGTTTTCTATTTATTTACAACATTTTTATTTTTCTAACAATCACTTTTACTTTTCGTTACTGTTAAATAATACCGTTGATTAAAAGAACCAGAGTGGAGTATGGAGCCTTGGAAATAAAATTTGGTTGCCGCTATGGCGCATTGGTTTACCGCTTGTCATGTAACATAGGTCCCTGGTTCGATTCCGGGGTCACATCAGTAGTAGACTGGACAATTGTGCGGTTTTGTCAAACCCGCCCGGCTAACCACCCTTAATGACAATCATGACGCCACAAAGAATTTATGAGTTCCGGTAGTAATTCTGGGCGACGCTTCTCTATCGTCGCTTAACGTCTATGTAGTGTTACTATAGATTTTTAAAGTATGCTAAGCATTACTTTGTGCTTAATCCTCATAAGCAAATTCAATAGTTATATTGTTTGAAAAGAATAACTTTAACACCTTTGAAATTAAACACTAATATTTGCCTTTTGAGAGCACAATTGGGCGCTGCGATAAATATACTCGGTCTCTAAACCTAAAACCTGTATTTGATGTAAATAAAATACCAGTGCCTATACCTTTTTGTTCAAACGAATCAAAACAATCTTTTTTTTTATATTTAATTAGAAATAATGTAAAATTCTACCACGAGAAATATGAAGTATACATACTTACATATATATACATATATATTAAAATCGTGCAGATTTAGGTTTACTACATTTTTATGATTATGACTAGGTGTGAGGTCAATTTTCGCTTATCGCTCCTCAGATGCCCAAATGACAAGTGATCTCCGGTTGTAATAAAAGTTTACAAATGGATGTCTTTTGACCGGCGATTCTAGACACGGATCGTTTTAATGTTGATTGAAATTTTAGACAAAAACGAAGAACACAAAGTTATTTATGTAATCTGTTTACTGGTATTATTACAAAATTATTTTATTTATTATAAGGTAAAGATTTATAAAATCTGGTATAAGATATTTAAGTCCGTCAATGATTTTTATATCTTTGATGACTACTATATCGTACTTGTTGACTTTAAGTAAATTTCTCTTACACACGGTAATAGATAAATAAGGACAGCAACGTTTTAAATTTCTTTAATTTTCCTAGTTCTAGTTTCCAAGTACTCCATTTTGTCCTATTGTTTATGACGTTGATTAAATCATTATTTTTCTCTGTACACACAAAAGAAAAAATATATTTGTCAACCACATTAGAATCAGATTTTGGCCATTCATTGCAAAATAATACGTAAGTTGTTTTAGAATATTTGGTTTTGCAATTTCTTCAGATCTTTTTGACTGCTTCCGTGGTACAGTGATTTACTGCTAGCCTTGTAATGTGGAGATACAGGGTCACTGAGGTAGCAGTCGAGATGGTGGTAGGATTCTTCAAACCCGTCTGGCTAGTTAACTCTCGATGTCAATCTGCTATCATAATCGCATTGTTATGTTCCGGCAGTCATACGTGAGAACTAAAAATATTCTGGGTGAATACGCTTGACCATCTACTTCCTCAATGTCACTTAATATCAGGTGGAATTGAGGACAAGTGTTGGGCCATGACCAATAAAAAAACCCATTCCCATTTGTTTTAATTCACTTTCTGGTTTACTAGTAAATATAAATTATTAACAAATCTTCTTTATTCATTTGTTTAGTGATTAGTAAAAAAATATGTTTAAACCTTACACAGAAGGCGAGTTTCAGACAATTTATACTTATAAAATTCAGTCCTGACTGATTCGTTGACTAATTAACATATACATCAATGCACAGTTTAAACTGCTTATCCTTGTAACATTAAATTTGATAGGTGTGTTCCTTGTGACCCACTAAGAAACGTTTTTTTGAAATTCTACTCCTATGTGAGCAAAGTAGGTGTTTTAATTGTAATGAAACTTAGTTCCTTGTGTCGCTGGCCTTGAAAATTTGTACAAATACTGGATAGGATCAATATTAATTTCCTTGTATCATAATTATTCCCATGATATTATAATTCATGCAGACTTTGGACTAATTTTAAATAAAATTAGTCGAAAGGAGCAGGCGAATGACAGCTAGTATTATATAAAATAGAAGTGGCAGTTATTGTTTAGCTCCTAGAGAAATCCCATTTACAGATTTATGTATACTTACGAGTGATGCAAAATATTTTACAATTATTGTAACGAAGATATCGTTTATTTTAGTATGAACTCCATCTCTATCGAACTTCGACAAATGAAATGCAAATAAAACATTGACGGTACTCCAGAGTAGACTTTCATTTTACTTTTGTTTTTTATTTATTTATTCAAATAGATAAGTCCATTGGACCACCAACGGTCTTTGTCCCAAATCGAATATAAAAAAACAAAATAAACTAAAAGTGATTATCGCAATTTAGGTTATTCCGAAAAACGTTTATTTTATGTTTTTATAGTGATATTGAAATATTATTTAATTATACTTAGTTTTTGAATGTTTTAATGTCGCTTTCGTTGTGTTTGCCCAGTTGTTGAATTAAAAAGCGTTAATATTACATGTAAATTAATATCTCTGATTTCTTATTTCTTTTCATGAGTACATAAGAATATATTATGATTTAGAAAAAAATAGCAAAGTGTGAATCCGACTCGCACTGTGAAGAGTTCCGTACAGTATAGCCAGACTTTGTAGACAGGGCAGGCAAAAAGTTATAAGCAGTAATAAGATCGCACGTTTTAAAAAGTCGCAAAATGACATTGACAGTCAACAAGTGAAGCTGATTTAAGTAAAGAATTTGTTTTATTTTGGTGTTTATGTTATTGTAGTCGTATTAGAAATACATAATCTACGAAATATTTAACTTTATACCTATTACTATTTACGAGATAGACCCCGCTGACAGATGAATAGGTAAACGGATGGCGAAATCTCAGTAGTAGGGTTCTGCTTGTCATCCTTTGGATAGGGAGCCCTAAAAGTTATTAACATTTTAAAATGTCATATTTTGTGCATTTCTATACCTGTCAAATGTTTATGCGGGTATTAATAAAAATGAAATAAAACTAAACCTAATACTTTAATAGGCTTTGTTTAATTTAATTGTGCGTTTTGTTACAATAAAATCACAAAATACTATACTTTGCTGTTTTAATGACACACAATTGCAAATAATAAAGACGTAAAGTACTTGAAAACTATGCTGCAATCTATTTAGTACAAGTTAATAAATTCCAACTATATTTCTCTATTATCACTATACATTGTGTAGAGTAAAGCAAAATAAGAATAGGATTTTGTCAGAATCTGTAACAATAAAGAAAGTATTAGGAGTAAAGATCATTATGCTACGACTCGATAAGATAATATAAGGTAGTAGTTGTTTTTTTTTACAAATAATCAAAATAAGGTTAATTTATTATATAATATGTAAAAGAACATTTTTAATTTATGTTATATATTTTTACAATTTACTTACCGTGGAGTAAGTTACGAGTGAAATATTTGTAAATTTCATCGCAGTAAAAGCTATCGGTTTTTGTGACCTGAAATTTTATTACATTTATAATGTAGGTAAAATGGAAAATATATTAACAGGCAAGGATTGAATTATGACTATCGGTAAACTTATATATTTCTTACCGACAGGTGTTAATTTAGTGCAAATATAGCCTATGTATAAATTGCTTGTAGAATGTTATTTCGAATAAATAAATTAAACACACACAATATCGAAAAATTATATTCACAGTCCTGACTGTCTGACTGACCTATTTAGGTGACCTATTAGCGTTTGTCGAAATTCCACCCCTAAATAAAAAAGAAGGGTTCAAACGTCAATGCAACTTTTTATTCTCAGAGTCCATCGACCTAAAATTTGATACAATGTACTGGAGGGGGATTAATCTTAATATTAAATAGAAAAAAACTAGGACTTGAGAAGTGGACCCGTGACGGCTAGAACATAAAGGTAGAGTAATAGGTTGCAGATAAAATGAAGTACTAAATAGCTAAATATGACACTTGCCTTTGAATAAGAAAAAGCAGGGCGCGTCGGCAACGTGGGCTTGTTTTATACCATTTACTGTTATAAGCCGCTGTCGCGACATGGGCATTCTAAAAACAAACAGGTAAATTTTTAGAATAATTTCGCTTTTGTGAACAGGCAGATGTTTACTATTTCATTTAATAAAAGACTTTCTTAAAAGTACGAATCTTCGTATTAAGTAGATTTACCTTTTCCTACGGAATCCATATATAAAACGTATCACTTCTTTTTGATTTCCAAGGCAATGAAAATTCGTATAGTATTTTCTTATACGTAGTTAATGTGACGGAGTATTTTAAAAAAATATTTATGATTAATTGCAATGCAATTAAAATTAAACTTTTGTAGCACAATAAACTCTTGGAATTCAAATTTTTTCTGAATTTAAATTTTTATTTATTTTTTATTATTTATAAGTCTTAAATGTTATATTTATACCATCGACTATCTTCTATAAATATCTATTATCTATTTCTATAAATATCTCTCTATTGACGCAGATTTATCCGCTTGCCTTGGAAAGCTGATGTCTTGGGTTCATTTTTCGGGCCACAGGAGTAGTGGGGTCTGGATGGTAAGATTTTTTTAACTCGCCAGGCTAGCTACCACCCCCAATGTCAATCTACCGCCATAACAGTACTGTTGTGTTTCGGCAGTCATACACGTGAGTGCCAGATGTTTTCTAGGCGAACATGCTTTACCATCTACGGTTCATTATCACTTAAAATCAGGTGAATTTTAGGCCAAGTGTTAGCCCATAAACAATAAAAAGTCATATATATATATACACTGCCGGCCAAAAGTTTGAGACCACCTAGAAAAAATTACAATATTGAATAAAACTCCAAAAGTTAGTGCTCTA
>DWQX01003644.1:0-17142 GCA_018245475.1 Pharmacophagus antenor
CTTAACTTTATTACTAGTGGGAATCACATTACCGTCAAAATATATTTTGGGGACTTGATAAGAACTAGCCTTACTTATGTACTTATTCGATAATGGTATACCAATTATTGCTATAAAATTGATTGAGCAAAGGCTGCACTTATTCAAAGGTACAGTACCCTCAATAACAGAAGTAATATTATAAAAAAACCCTTTTCTATGCTAAATATACTTATACTTAATAATTTTTGTAACAAGGAATTTTAAGGTTTGATTATACGTGAGTAGTGAAGACACGATCGCAGGGGTTCTTCGGACCCGCTTTACTTAATGTCAACCTACCGCCGTAACAGCATTCTTGTGTTCCCGCAGTCATACTCATGTCAGAGCCAAAACATTCTAGGCGATCACGCTTTAACTCATTATCACTTAACATTATTTATTAATTGAGGTTGCGTTGGCCCATTGCTGTTAAAAAAAAGGATCAAGTTGCATTAATGTAAACAAAGATATTTTTTGTAACAAAATATTTTTAACTAACAGCGATAGCAATATTCAATAATAGGGATTTAATAATTAATGATACTAATGTACAAAAGATATAAAGTAATAATTAATATTGTTATCTATAATCCCTTGAAATTAAATTACCATTAGTGGGAGATCGTTGTTTATTTAAATACTAATGACAGTGTGTTCATATTTTGGATAGTGGTTAAATCATTGCAGCCATTGTCAATGTCAGTGTTATCCTGGGTTCGATGCCCATACTAAATTATGCTTGGTAAAAATTATACGGTATATAAAGTGCTAAAACAACATGAAAAGAAGAAATTGTAAAGACAATTCATATAAGTAGACAAGTTAAGTTAATATTTATTAACGACGATGCCGCCGTCTTGTAGAGGTAAATAACCGTATGAAATGAATAAAAAAATGATTATACGTTAAGCACTATGTCTGTTCCATATAATATTCCCAAGCTCTTAATTTATCACCATCGGGATAGATGGAATAAGTGGGTGTAATACCTGAGTCCTACATATTGTATGTAAAAATCATAATGAAAGTCTTTCAGAATTTAATGTGACTTACTTTGTAAAACTCCACGACTCAATGAAAAAAAAATTATTTGCTAGAATTAGCTTTTAATCGCTAGTATAACGACTTAATTACAATCTCAACGCGTTTCATCACTACACATGGATATTCAGAAGTCATGCGTTCGACAGTGCGGCTTTGAATATGTTTTGTTACTATCAGAGTTGGACAATAATTCGTTTTTTTTTTCTTTAAACATGTGCTTAAAATTTTGCCCCTTTCAGGTTGTTTTTCCAAGTTGTGCCTGACGACCAGAGCTTCGATGAGGATTACGCTGGTGTCTTTCATTTCCGGTTATTATAACCTTTTCTTTTAATATAATAACAGTTTTCTAACCTATTATAAGAAATTCTGTTATTATACGAATTTGAATTAACACTATTTTTAAATATCATCTATGATTTTTTTCTTGGTCCTCATAGAGCAAATAGAGCGACATTTGACGAAGTATAATTTGTTTTAAAAAAATATTTTATGATTTAAAATGTGTCGACACGAAATTAAATTTTAAATGAAACTCTAACAAGAATTAAATATACCTACTTATTTTACACAATTTTTAAATTGATTTCTTGAGTCATCTGCACAGAGTTACGTATATCCTTTTTACATATGACCATTTGAAATAATCGTACAGTACGATTCTATTTAATCATGACATTTTGTTTGTTTTCCTGCACAGCTTCTGGCAGTACGGGCGTTGGGTGGACGTGGTGATAGACGACCGCCTGCCCACGTACCGCGGAAAACTGGTCTTCCTCCACTCGTCAGAGAGGAACGAGTTCTGGAGCGCACTACTGGAGAAGGCGTACGCTAAGTAAGGCGTAGATACTTTTTCTCGCGTAAAAATAAATGTTATATATATATGCGGTATAAACACTGTGTGTAGTCTTTAATAATCTGTCTTGATTTTTTTTTTGTTGGCAATGCAAAAAATCTTACATGTGACCTCAATTGTCACACGATGTTAAGTGACAATGAGACTGTTGATAGAGAAGGCATGACTAGAATACTGCAGCCTTGAAATGTATGATTACCGAACACAGAGCACTTATGTTATACGTGCAGATTGACATTGAGGGTGGTAGTTAACCACGTGGGTCCGAGAAAACCCTACCATCACGGCTACACTACTCGTGTAGCCGGAATCGAACATGAAACTTCCATGTTATAAATGAAGCGGTAAACCGACAGGCAAATATTTTCTTTCGTGGTATTTTTCAATGAAAAGTTATATTAACTTTAAAAATAACAATACTTTTGATTAGATTTTCTATATAATTTTTGTCTATTTTTTTTTATTTCGGCCTGTGTATAGTAGTATAAGATAAATAGCAGAAGAATACAACAAAATGTAATTATATTTTCAGACTGCATGGGTCGTACGAAGCGTTAAAGGGCGGTTCTACTTGCGAGGCGATGGAGGACTTCACGGGCGGCGTGACGGAAATGTACGACATAGCCGAACTACCGCCCAATTTTTACACCATACTGCTGAAGGCCTACGAGAGGAACTCCCTCATGGGCTGCAGTATCGAGGTGAGAAGTAACGTCTTCTTCTAGTGCATAAATTCCCTACGGAGATGATATCGCCCCCCAGGGAGAGGTGGTTCGGTAGTGCGACAAAAGGTATGTGGCGGGCGTTGTGACAGTCAAATAAGCGGTCGCGGCATGCCTACATAATTAGAAATTTATTATAATAAAATACTGACTGCTCACGAATATTCCTGAGCCAGGAAGAGATATAATTAAGAATGCATTGTTATTGAATGATTAAAAGAATGAATGATATCCTTACCAATCAATACTACAGTTCAATCGTGCGTTGTCTAAAGTATATTAATAAAAGAAAAATAAGAATAATACATTAATAAATCACGTAAAAGACAATTTTAAATAATAATTACATCAATATGAACGCTAAACCATAGCAGTAACATTCGTCAACATAACTATATTTTTAATTACTTAAAATAGCATTTGACCACAATCTCACTTGACAATAAGTGGAGATAAATTCTGTAATGGTTAATCGCACTAGTCTAAAAAAAACCTATTCACTCTTAAATACCCGTAGGTAATAATAACGGAAACTGATGCCGCAGTGCATTCAAAACCGTCGCTGTTCGCATTATGAAAGACGTAGCAAAACGCTTTATCCTAACACGTAGTATACCGACAAGGAAGGGATAAATGCATATGTACTATGCGTTTAATGGTAAAATGACGATGGCGAGAATACATCATGTAACTAAGAGTCTTCCACAAATTAAACTATTCTAGCCGGACCCCAACATCCTCGAAGCCGAGACCCCCGCGGGTCTGATCAGAGGGCACGCGTACTCCGTGACTCGGGTGAAGTACGTTGACATCGAAACCCCGGGACGGGCCGGGAAGATCCCGCTGTTGCGCCTGCGCAACCCCTGGGGAAATGAGGCGGAGTGGAACGGACCCTGGAGCGATAAGTTAGAAATGCACATGAATTAACACTTTACAGTTAACCCTACGGCAGACTGACACACTGGCCGTACTTCTTATAGGCCTCTCGTGATAATTAAATAAATTAATCCAAATAGATAATAGAAGTTTACCACTATAGGCTTACATTACTATAAGAGCAATTATAAAATTTAAGAACGACAATCATTCTCAAAACAGACCAAATATGATCCAAACCCCTATCGTCGGACCCTGCGCCATATATAGGGAACAAATTTTTCTAGTGGAGCACATAACACAAATCATTGGACGAACTATAATTTTAATTTATGATTTTAAAACCATGAGCAGGGTGACATTTTTTACATACATCAATATACATCTTTGTGCTTAATATGAGTCTTTAATTTAGCGAATAAATTATTATTCTCATAATATGCAATATGAGGCTACGGAAAGAAAAAAGGCTATTAATATCAACAGTACCAAATAAGGAAAGTAACTCAAACGCTCATATGCGCCTGCAGTACCAGGAAGCCAACATGTTTCAGACGCCAAAGGGCACCATTAGTATTCAGAGAGTTAAAATAATGTCTACATTATTAAATATCTTTGATCATTCCAACTAAACAACAAAGTTTTCTGTAGACGGCGGGCCTGATATGAAATAGTAAAGAAAAAGACTTGATTACACGGTCTTCATTGATTTGTCTTTCTTGTTAAAAAGAAAGAAAAAACCACAATTTTTGAGTAACAGACAACTATTAAACTTAAAAATAACATTAGATTATTGTGACTTCATTTATTAGGTTCACATACAAGCCCAAAAGCATGGTATACTTGATTTAAGCAATATAGTGCACTGATATTAATAAATTATGACTGTTATAAATTCCAAACACAACCATAAGTACAAAAAAATGGATAAATCACCTCGAGTATTGATTTATTTTATGTAAATGTGTACGTAAGTGGTCAAGCTTGCCCTAGCGGCACGCCCCTGCTTACGACGCCTGCTTTATTTAAAAAAGGTTTTAGTTTTCAATGTACTGTGCTGTGGCAGGTCACCGGAATGGCGTTTTATCCCAGAATCAGAAAAAGAAGAGTTGGGTCTAACTTTTGACGACGACGGAGAATTCTGGATGTCTTTCAAAGACTTCGTCAGTCATTTCTCAAGGTATTTATTAACGCTAAGGTCTATTTTTTTATTACATCTCTTTAACCCAAAAAAACTAGAAAGTGCAGTTTATTTTTTATATTTATTGATGGACTACTTACATGTTCTTATTTAATACAAGAAAGCTATCTAGGTGGGTAATAATAGTCGTCTGTACTGTCAACCGCGTATTTTTGTTTCTTCAATAATAATTATTTTATTCAACCAAAAAAGTATGAGTTTAATTTTACAGCCTAAAGAATGTGAAACCACTTGTGCCAAGTAGTGCCAATCCATAACATTTCAGGTAAATTGCTCTTAAAGCATTTAATTTATACCCAAAAATATTTTGAACTAACTAAAAGTTTTGATATTTCGTTATATGAAATAATTACTGTATTCCAGTTAAAAGGGTCAGTAATCAGTAAAATTAATGGGAATTGTCTTTGAATATATCAAGACTGCACTTTGGAAGCATCTTTCGTTTTTAACACTAGATTTACCGGACCAGTCATTTTGACTGGACGACCCTATATACAAGATGTTACGTATACTGCAATGCGTTTGATGTTTTTATTTTTTTATACCACCTCTGGCAACATTGTACTATATATTTTATTGCGAAACAGGAAAATATGAATGCTATAATGCATAAAACTAATACAGATAAGAAAAGATAACCATAACAATGTGTCGGTAAATCTAGAGTTAAATATGAAATGCATCCTTTTCTTTCCGAATATATAACAGTGATCAAAGTAAATATTTTCGTTTTTAGAGTCGAGATCTGTAACTTGAACCCAGACTCCCTGGACCCTGAAGAGTGCCCCGAGGGATGCACTAAGAAATGGGAGATGTCAGTATTTGAAGGAGAATGGGTTAGAGGTAATGTTTTTAATTTCTGACACATCTGTATGTTTACCGCCTTCGGTCAAACAATGATTATAAAATTTTTGCTGTATTTTGGTGGTAATGTACGTTAGAGCCAGAGCATTCTGGACGAGCACATTTGTCACTTATTCTTAAGTGAAATTGAGTTCAAGTGTTAGCCTATAACTGATAAAAAACTTGGTTGTTGGGTTTCCGGGCGAAGTATATTTTTTAAATTTTATATGTATTTATATATCAATATGTACCCTAAAATTGCGTGTACATGGGAAAATCGAAATTTGAATATTTATTAATTTTAACTATATCGTTCTTCTTATTGACATTATAATTATATTATACTGTTTTGTTGTGTAAAGGAAAACTAAAAAAAACTATTACAAATGGTAACGTATTTTTCATCAATCCTCAATGTTTCTTAGGTGTAACGGCGGGCGGATGTAGGAACTATTTGGAAACGTTTTGGAAGAATCCGCAGTACACCGTCACCCTGAGCGACGTGGACGAAGGCGACGAAGAAAACAAATGTACCGTGAGTGTTACTAGATTTGTCTTATTCATAACCCTTTCTTTAACTTGGGCGCCAACATACGCTCAACATAGATTGGTTTTCTAGTACTTATTGTTACATATTTACACATAAGAGAACTTGACTGCCTCCATGGCATGGTTTACTCGCTTGTTTGTAACGTTCTGGGCTCGGACCTGATTTCCGGGGCACAGGTACAGTGTAGTTTGGATGATGGTACAATTTTTCGCATCCGGCCGGCTTACTACCACCCTTATTGTCAACCAACCGCCATAACAACTTTGCTGTCATCTGGCAGTCATACATGTGAAAGTCAGAACTATCGTCTGCGAACACACTTCACCATTTACGGGCTAATTGTGACAACATCAGGTAAAATCGTAGGCAAGTGCTAACCCATAAATAATAAAAAAGAAAAAATAATAATACTGCTTAAAAAACCTTTCAGATCATCGTGGCCCTTATGCAGAAGAACCGGCGCTCGCAGCGTCACCAAGGGCTTGAGTGCCTCACGATCGGGTTCGCAGTGTACCGGCTGCCAGACTACGGGCACGTGCCCAAGCCGCTCGACGTCAACTTCTTCAAGTACAACGCGTCGGTGGGGCGCTCGCAGGCATTCATCAATCTGAGGGAAGTCAGTGCGAGGTGATTAAAAAAAATAGTACATTTTTTTTCGACAGACCTACACTCTAATTATAAGAAGCAATGACAATTAATACATTGTAACATATTTCAAAATACATTTTTAAAAATGAATATGAAATTCTACAACAATATTTATAGGAGTGACCCTAACATTCTTGCCTAATTACTCTCAGGAAACCATTAGAGTTAAAACTTTTTTTAAAATGATTAAACTTACAAACCTAAAACCATTCAAAAGCGCCTGTGAAGGCTTAAACAAATATTTATTAAATTTGAACATAAAGAAGAACTTAGGTGTACAAATTTGTTTATGGGATTGTTAATTCAAAGATGACTTATAATCCGAAATTTTTTAGAATACACTTAAAAAAAAAAAGTACATTCGACTATCGCCGTGCCGCAGTGGTTTACCTTGTAACGTTGTGGTCCCGGATTCGATTCCAAGTCCATGTGAATAATAGAGTTTGGATATTGAAAATGTTTTTCAAGCCCGCCTAGCTAACTACAATCGTCAATGTCAATCTGCCGCCAAAACAGGATCGCTACCGTCTAGGCCCTCTTTACTACTTATCATTATGTTTTTCTTATAGGGAGAGTAAGGCACACGAGCGATCATTGATCATTTGAAATATTAGCCCATTGTCTATAAAAATAAAATTTAAAATAAAATCATTTTTTATTGACACATACTCAATTTCATGTATTATGTAACAATCAAACCATAAATGATGAAGCGTGGTCGCCCAGAATATATGCTAGGACACAATAGTTATATATTGACCATACAATACATTTTTTATGTTATTTTTTTTTTTAAAAGATTCAAATTCGAACCTGGCACCTACGTCATCGTACCGTCCACTTTCGAGCCGGACGAAGAAGGGGAGTTTCTGGTTCGCGTGTTCTCCGAGAAGGATAACAACATGGCGTACGTATAATTCGAATATAAAAATAATATACCAACACTGTCATAAATGCATATTTGTTCAAATAACAAAATTGAAAAGAAAAGAATGTGGTGGTAATAGTAAGTTTGACTGCCTACAAGACAAGCGTATCCCGGGCCACAGGAGACTGAATGGTGGTAGAATTTTTCGAGCCCGTCTGGCTAGTTACCCCCCTCAATGGTAATATACCGCCACAACAGCATTATAAATTAATTATTATTATTAAAGTTTATGGTGACTTCACATCATGTATCAATTTAAGTGTTAGCCCATTGCTGATAGAAAAGTAGATACTGCGGTAGTGCTTAACTAGACAGTTTTGAAGCACTCCTGTCACCGTGAAACAATTTTAGACTTGCATGTTACGAAAAATATTATTATTATTTTTAATTACACCTACTTCATATCTTCTCTGCATCATACAAGGTAAACTGGTTGATAATGCCTTACACACATTGTGTACAAGTAAACAAATAACAAAAATGTTTTTTTTAATGTGTTATTATTTTCATATTTTTTTCCATCCCAGCGAGAACGATGAAGACATAGGCATGGGCGATGTGGATGATAGGGTAAGATATTCTCAATCAATCATTCTATATTATTCGACTGCCTCGTTCGTGTAATGATTGTAACCTTGCCCATTATATCAGAGATCACGGTTTCGATTCCCGATGGGGATAAACATTCATGTGATGAACATGTATGTTAGTTAAAAAAATAAAAACAACGTTATAAAAAAAAACAACGTTATTTAAAAAAATCACTTTACTTGTATGTATCCGAATTTCCAGTTATTTATCCTTCACGGCAACCGCGCTTTATATGTATATCATTGAAAAAGGAAATTGAATTATTAATTAATTTATATTAAATTGTGGGGCACGAAAATGCCCATAACGAAATGTCCGTCAACCCAGTGTCAAATACGAAATACTGGACAATCTTAATTGTAAAATGACGGGCTGGATTTGTTACTAAATTTTAATAACTTCCGATTATGCTACTACAACAATTAACTTGAGACTTACTGCGACAGAGATTAACTATTAAGTCCAAAAAATGATATGGAATTTTCTGGTACTGTTTCGATGACCGGTTTGCGCGCCGCGGCGACCGATCTTCGTGTATCGCGCCGTCTCTGTCCACGGACTATTCCGAGATCGCTCCGCAGAGAAAGGGTTAAACTTGCAAGCGTATCACGTTCGACGTGAGTTTTTAACAACGATTTAAAAAGGCACAATAATATAGACAAAACAACTACTCCCCAATGATTTTATTACTGTATGTTATAATGTATTGTATGCACGAGTGCCTTAATCCCTTGTTAAATAATTGGTACTTTTAAATAGTATATCGTGAACATTAATGTTAATTCATGCAGGTGAAAGAGATAGCGCCTAGCCCGGAACCTGCTGACCCAGTGCGCGATTTCTTCAACCGCTTAGCTGGTGACGATGGGGAAGTAGATTGGCAGGAGCTGAAGGAGATCCTGGACTACGCCATGAGAGAAGGTATGTACCCCTTGCTCTTTTTAACTGAGAGAATTACTCTTTCGGACATTTATAACAAAAGTATATTAAGCTGTATGGATTTGACTTTAAAGTATAAAAAAATCATAAATATAATACAATTATAATTACTTATATTGAACTTGACACGGTATTTGTTATACACTTTCATTAAAAATAATAGATAATAAAACAAATCAGTATGGATTGATAAATTCCTTCCTCGATGTTTAAAGGTTAATTTTATACTTTTTCATAACTATTTACCAATCCATTAGTGGAAATCAAATGGTACAAGATTTTATAACAATCTATTATTTCACTTCGTAATAGAAAAGTATTTTTTTTTTTACATTTTACTAAACATCTGTATGTTAATAATCTAAATACTCAAACAACTGTAAATTAAATTGTTTGATTTTTATGTTATAATTAATATTAAGGATATCGTCAAATAATATTTTTTTCGAATTATGCTAACAAGAAATTTTCACGAGCATGCATTAATGAGGTTTTGGGGCAGCACATTTTTAAATATTTTCTATGTAATTATTCTGTTACGAGATATGTAAAACGTTAAAGTAAAAAAGTTTAATAATATTCTTTTTTTGTAAGTACAGTTGCAAATAAATGATATTTAATATAATCTCACGCTAACAATGAACTGAATACAGTTTCCATGAACTATTATTCATTTATTAGAAATCCGAAATTACATTACATTAGTTGTCTTTAAATATATATAAAGTACTTCTTACATATTGCTTATAATCAGATTTCTAATATTATTAACATAGATTGAATATGTCATTATTTTTTTTTGATTTGCTTCAGTCACGATTTTTTTTTTGTAGAAATCTTTTACGCTTTAAGATGTGCTTCATTTTTATTTATTTTTTTTAATAATAAGATTATTAAGTTATTTTTTATTGATATATTTGATATTTAAATTGAAATAGATTAATTAGATATTACATAAATTAGGCTGAATAGCTATAAGATATTATGAAATATGCAACACTATTTTTCGGTTATTTTCAAGGTTTTAATTTTTTTTTTATTTCAAAATTCTTTTAAAATGCCCATTCTGTGCTTTCGATGTGATAACGCTTACTGAGTCGATGTCTAAATGCTTTCCAATATTTGTATTTGCGTCCACGAGAGTGACTTCTGTAAGTATTCTATTAATATGTATCGTTGTAAATATATTTTATATGTAATTTAGTTTTATATCAGCTAGTATTATTGTAGTTTACATTTAATTTTAATATATTTTTTATTAATATTGTATATATTATATCAATGTAAATAATTTCTACTTAGACAAAATATTATAGTATGCTTGTGATAGATATTTAGTAACATATTCCATATCGCTCCTATATATATTGATTATTTACTTTAACTGATTTGCTATGTTCAATAATGTCAATGCCTTTAGTTATAATAGGTTCCAAAGAAGGTGGTATCGCCCCCTAGTGGGCACTTTACGAATGGGCGATAGCAGGCCCATAGGGAAATGAAGAGGGAGAGGGTATGATAGTTAAAAGGAGTGGTGGTGGACTACCCACCTAATAAGAATATTAATGTATAAAACAAAAATTTAATTCACTATTATGGAATAATATTTTTCTTCCCATGGGAGGTAGTCTAAAAAAAGTTGGGAACCTATGCCTTTATATTAGAATTTATTAATGTCAAAAATTAGAGGTGGAAGGAGCACCGGGGTAGACAGTCCTTTAACATCATGGGCTCCAATTTCTTATGTATTTTATTCAAGACAGTGAGGGAATTAATAGCAAACAGCCA
This sequence comes from Pharmacophagus antenor, assembly GCA_018245475.1. Taxonomy (NCBI): domain Eukaryota; kingdom Metazoa; phylum Arthropoda; class Insecta; order Lepidoptera; family Papilionidae; genus Pharmacophagus; species Pharmacophagus antenor. The sequence continues at coordinate 11,005 of DWQX01003644.1, forward strand.
TTAGGTAATGGTTTAAAGGTCTGAATTAAAGACAGGTATAGACATTTTTTTTTAGGATACTATGGACAAGCCTATACTAAAATTACTTTTAAAAAAAACCTTTTATCAATACATTAATATATAATCCACTTATTCTTGTGATAAGTATATATTTATGTGTATATATATATATATATATATCACACCATTTTATTCAATTGTTATTACGTATTTGATTACCATGTATGCAAGGAAGGTAGAGGAAAAGAGGAAGTCTGTAAATTTGCATTTTCTTTATATTTGTCATACAATCACACACAAGCTCCATCCTGTGTGTCATATATAATTGTTCTCATCTATGTGACAACTGTCTTCATAATAAAGAGATATTGAGCTATGTGAAATAAAGCTTAAAGAACACTTCACAACTCGAAAAATTGTACCATTGTAAAAATGAACTGTCGAAATTGTTCAATAGTAATATATTAGAAAACAATTCGGTTGAAGTTATGTGGCTTGTAACTACATATCACACCTCCGGGGAACAGAGCTAGCCATGAGGCACGGCGCAGGCTACGACGGTGGGGGGGTGCCGGGGGGCGGCGGCGGGGGACAGGAGCCGAGCTGCCTGGAGCAGCTGCTCTGTGCGCTATGCACCCCCATCTGCAAGGAGTTCGGCGTGGACCTGCAGCAGGTGGCGCAACAGGGCGTGAACCAGGAGCAAGTGCACCTCACACAACCGCAGCCCGCTAATGGTACGTCGATGGGTCTCTTTGGGATTTTGTTAAACCGGCCTCCTTACGGGAAGACTAGACAGAGTATAGCAAGGAAGGTGATATCGACTGCTACGTACGCAATATAAAATCAGGAAAACACATGCAATTGCAGATATGTCCTGTAAGCAGTGGCGGTACTCCCATACAAGCCCGAAAGTTCGGCATACCCCATTTAGACAAAATAGTGTACTAAAATTAATAAATCATAATTGCTACGGAGTTTAAATACGACGATAAAAATAAAAATGGAAAAATCACGACAAATATTAATATTTTTTTATGTAGATGCATATGTCAGAAAAAAAGATTTCACGAGATTAAAGTATTGCTGGAATTGAATCCGCATTATATGCGAATGCTGAACACTTGCATTGTATCGCGGACTTCTTTAGTCGGGTGAACGAAATCAATTTTTACAACCCTTCCGGCTACCTTCCCCCTTAATGACAACTTATGACAGCCGTAAGTAGCTGGTCCAACGATCAAATATGAAAGTTGAAATATTCTGATCAGATACTGGTCTACAGAAATCTTTATCACTTAATATTGTCTGAAGTTAGATACGTTATATCCCATCACCATATTATTAATTAATGTTATTTAAAATACAAAATATTAGTGTATTTTTTAAAATTTTATTAAAATTTTTATATGTTCCAGGAATCACTAAGCCGCACGTCACTACGTCGTTATCCCAACGCAAAGTAAACTTTATAGAAATGGAGGACGCTCTCATTTAAAATGTCTATTTTCGCGCGCAATTTGACAATATTTTTTTACATTTCAGATGCTTCGAATACCTTTATATTGTTTTTTTTTCTTTTAAATGTTGCTTTTGTTTTACTACATACCATTATTTTACAATGTTATGTCGTAAAATAAAAGCTTTTATTTCAAACACGCTTGATGTCTCAATCGCAACTAACACATCGAAATGTAAACATTTACAAATTGAATTTGCAAATGTTTACATATCCGAACGCTTCACGTCAGCATGTATGTTTAAGACACAAAAATGGGCATTTTAAAAGTTATCTACATTTTACTGTTATATATATCATACGAAATTTATTCACCTCCATTTCCATAAATATATGTATATGTAGATTTGTTTTATTGGAGATATATCGCTGTGTATTGGAATCATTCGTTACACAAAGTTTTAAACTCTTGAAATATTAAATCGTAATAATTTGTTTATACACAATCAACTGATAAATGAAATTTTTATTCTTAGTGAATAGAATGTTGTTTATTAAATTGTAGCAAATGTAAAACATAATCTCCTTCCATGTACTATAAAAATACATCTCAAACATTTGTTTAGTTCTTTTTGAAACCGCTTGGATAACCACCACAACTCATGTTGTCATTCTGCCGCCATAACGGCATTATTGCTGTGTTCTAATAATTAACCATTATGTTAAGAGTAATGTTAGGAAGCACGTCATCGTATTAAATTGAAGTCTTAGAGCATATAGATAAAAAAAAATCTTTAGACTACAAGTAGTCATTTCCTTGAGCAAATAAATTTATTAGTGACCTTTTTTTGCATAATCTTATGATTTATATACCTAGCGAAACATCTCCGATAACTTCCACGGGATGTTTATTTTTTCAATTGTGTGTTAAAATATAAGTGGCAATGTTCACTCCCGTAGAGCTGAAAGGGCAGGGATTCTCCAAGGACGTGTGCAGGAGCATGATCGCGATGCTCGACAAGGACAACTCTGGCGGCCTCGGCTTCGAGGAATTTAAGTCGCTCTGGATCGATCTGCGCAATTGGAGGGTGAGCACACATTACCACCTAACATAAAAAGATGTGTCATAAATTTTACATGCGTGGTGTGTGTCAGTTGCTTCGTAGCGGTATTGTGATTATGTTCAAAATGTTTAATAACCCTATCTAAATTAAAAGGTCAAGTGAGAGACAAACTTGTCCACCGATGACCACAAAAGCTAGAAACATCAAGTCTCTTGTAATATTGGCAATATATAAATAAACTTTCAACTTCTTACGATCCATGAGATAGAGCCCGCTGACAGGTTGAAGCCCGAGGTTTACTTATAGGGTTCCGTTTGTTATCCTTTGGGTACGGAACCCTAAACGCGAACGACTAGAAATACGTACTTTCCTGTTGGTTATTCTTAGTAGAAGGCACGATGTCTACTAATTTAGATTTAAATATTACGTATGATTGGTGATCGCACAACACGATCTTATTTAAAGAAAAATGTTTTCCTCAACTACCTCGAAGCATGTGTTTTTTATTTTTGCACTTGTAATTAAAATACTACTAAATAAATAAAATAAGCAAATTGTCCAATTCCTTCGTATCACTGGTCGCGTTGTGCCGCAGGCTGTGTTTCGGCTTTATGACACGGAGGGACGCGGCTCGATACCCGCGCAGCACTTGCGCGACGCGCTGCACTCCGCCGGGTACACGGTCAACGCGCACGTGCTCAACGTGCTCGCGCACAGGTACGCGCCGAGCGGAGCGGGACGGAGAGGAAGGGGAAGAAATGGTTTGGTAAACGGTAGAGAACGGACAGGAGGCCTCGGAGTGTAGACGGGAGAGGTGTGAGTGCGGGACATGGGGGAGGATTAAACTAACTTGTAAGCGATAGACAGGACAGGAGTGCGGGGAGGTGGAAGTATTTTCTGTGACACGCGTGTAAAGCGTGCAGAAATTTACTTTAAAAGCTAGATTGAATACATTTGTAGCGTGAGGGTGTCACTTTGCTTCAGTGACAGAGTGAGTAAATAGCGTTAGGCGGCTAAACGGTAACACGAGATCGGACTCACTAACTCCGTCCAAGAGAAGTCAGGATGCCTTGTTTTTGATTAAATAATAGATACCCAGAGATTTTTACAATAATATGTACATTTAAACAAGACAAAGTATACATTAATTTAGCCTCCAGTGTAAACTTTATTTAAGGCAAGCGTAGCTTGCACATTAAAAAGGTGATGAAATAAATTTACTACTAAGACTAAGAGTAGGCATAAAGTTTAAATATAAACCAATTTTAAGTTTTTTAGTTTTCTCCGCGATCGCAAAAAACAGATTGCATATGCTATTAACTCCACGGGGAAGCTCCCATCGAATTCAATAGACTCTTATTTAACTGGATGTTATTTAACAAAAAAATGCCATCAAAAGGTAGGAACCTCTTGTCAAACACAACGCACGCTGTTGCTGTTTTGGAGCCACGAATATTTAGCATTTGCACGACCCCGGCAAACACGACTGTATTGCGACCGTGTAAGAATTGAAAATCGCGCACAAAATTATTCAAATACTACATGACTACATTTTCTTTATATAATGGAGATTAGATATATTAAACTAGATTAAACTACGGTTGATTTCAGATACGGTTCCAGTGACGGCTATATACAGTTTGACGACTTCATAATGTGTTCCGTGCGATTGAAGAGCATGATCGGTAAGTTTTTTTTTTTAAAAAGGTTATCATATCCTTCAAATAATTATATCAATAAGATAATGCCAGTTTAGCATTAAGCCGCTTTAATTTTGGTGGTATAGCAAGACCAAATTAATTAAGTTGAAAATTGAATTTAAGAAATAGCCAAAGGTTTCTATATTTATTAAAATACCTAATAAGCCAATTGATACTGAATAATGCGATTTGTTTTTAAATATTTTTTTAAACTGAAGATGTTATGAAAAAAGATCGAATAATAAAATTTGCACTATTTACCACACTATTTCTAGAAATCAATATATTATTTAAAGTAGTTATTATTTATTTTTAATCATTTAATTGGCGATACATCAGCATTACAATGTTATAGTAATGAATAATAAATAAACAAAAACAGCGAACAATGAGCCGCTCGAGAATCTCGAGCGCGAACTGCAATGGAACTCTTGAAGAGGAACCGGGGACGTTCTGCGTGAACAGTGTATGAGGACACATTAATTATCACGTCCATTGATATATAATGCACTGGAAACTGGCTGGAACCATATCTATTAAGATAGTAATTATATTCTATTTTTAAAATTCTTTAACGTATCTCTTGACTTTTACATTTGGAAGTATTAAAGTATAGCTATTGTTCGGTTTTTCAATCTTACATATAGTATTTCTTTCAAAAATGTCATTTTTAGACTTTTAGAAATCGCGTTCGGAGAGTTTCGATAGTAATTTTATGGATACGTTAATAATATAAATAAAATATGCAACAGAAATGGTTCCATCGAGTTTTTGTTCGTATCGTCTGCAGCAGGCATCGTATGTCTAAAATTATTGCTTCAAAACTTATTATTTCAAATTATTCTATTAAAGCCAAGTTAGTAGACGATATCACTCACTAAATTTGGGTTGTTTACAAATATCCTTTGATATAAGAATATTGTTAGAATATTTAAGTAACATTCTATAAAATATGAGATAGTTGTGTGCAGCCCATTCATAATCACTAACCACTCACTAACTGTATACAATACATCCACTAGTTTGTGTATAATTCCTAACTACCATTATGTTTTTCAGAAACCTTCAAGGGGAGATCATCGGGTGGTGATTATGCAACATTCTCACTCGACGAATGGCTGAATCGCACAGTCTACTATTAGATGTAACTCAAATATGCCTTATTACCATTTAACTAAGGGCTTAAACGCACTATATAACCGGCCAATAAGTAAATTGTATAGATAATATATTATGGATATATATTTTAATTAAGTCACAAATAATTTATTATTATACGGGTACAGAAATTATTTAAATTTCAATATTTATTTTGAAAATCATATATAATACAATATGTAAGATATTGCAGTATTTTTGTATCCACCGAACTGTCATTCCAATAATTCCAGTTTCCCCTACAACTCAAGTTGCTGTGCGATCAAACATCATCTTTTGTCACGTAAACACATCATTACGTTACCCTCATTATATATCGCGGAACCCATCGGTTTTGTCAACTCGACAATGCATTTTTATTTTGCAATTTATTAACATATTTATGACAATCTCTATTTTGTATATTGAATCTGAGATCTGAATAAAATATTATTTCATTTATTATCTGTTTTATTTTATTGCATCACTGTCAATACTAAAAGTACTATAATAAAATGTATACAGAGTTTGAAAAAAATAAGAATCAACAAAAGTTCAATTGGTACTTACACTGCCAGCCAAAAGTTTGAGACCACTTTGTACACAGGTTATAATTTGCAAAATATTTTTAATCTGCGTATGATAAGGTAACAATATAAACACCTGTGTAATCTACTAATCATTTTGAATGTCTAAATACCATTTCTCTTATCTTTTACACAATGACTATGTCATAAATGGGCATGGTTTATTTACCACAGATGAGTGCCGCGTAAGGACC
>DWQX01003645.1:0-17139 GCA_018245475.1 Pharmacophagus antenor
GACAATCGACATTGTTTAACAAACTAAACCTTAAATTAATTAACATTTTGATCCTAATATTGTCAGAATCATTACATAAGCTTCGGTAACTACTAACCATCAGTTGGGTTAAACATCTGTTTGCCACCTCATTTTCATAAAAACGGAACAAAAATTGTACATAAAAAAACTTTTTTAACAAAACGGAATATCATCTTCTTAAACTCCTTGGAGCTAAAACTTTAATTATATTTTAAGACTTTAATGTTCCTATAGAGCATGTTGAGCCCTCTCATTACACACCAAGGATCATAAATTATACTGAACATAAATATATGTAAATACATATCAAAATTAAAATATCTATATTGCAATTAGCGTTAACTACATATGTGCAGTTAAAATAAGCTCACCCATCGAGTGTTGCCGTTGTCTATGGGCGACGGTGATCACTTTCCATCTGATGAACCACTCGCTCGTTTGCCTATTGTTTCTATATAAAAAAGAAAAAAAGACTGAGTAGCAAGTTCAAAGTTAATTGCGAGCCTATGCATATTTATATATAGATACTTATCACTTCTAAATTTTAATTACATCATAGTTCAAATGTCACTTATATTCTATTGTAATATAAACTACCATACAGAGCCACAATTCTATAAGTTTTTTGTCGGCATTAAATAACATTGAATTTGATTGCTGTTAAATTCCTTTAACTTAGTACAAAACCTTCGTCTATACATATTTTCGTTATATTTTGTGTTTAATCTGATAAATAAGGTAACATTGGAAAGTCTCACAACATGGCGTACCGTGAAAGTTTAAACAGAGAAAGACTAATAAAATACTCATTGCCTCATCAATTTATTAAATTAAAAGAAAAAACAATACAGGACTTTTAATAAAATAAATGTTACTTCCTATAATTTAGCTCCAATTAATTAGCTTTAGGAAATATTTCATTATATTGTATTTAATTTCATTTATATACTATACTATATCAATTTCACTGTATATTGTATTCCATTCACTTGTACATATCTGACAAACTGTGAAACAGTTTTTAATATATTACAATCCAGAATTATTTCTAATGAGCTTCGTAGCAAGATTAAACACTTCTTGATTCTCCTAATTTTGTAAATAGCCGCCTATTTAAACTACTTAAATTAAAGACTAAAGTTATTCAATTTTTTTTTTTTGTACAAAATCAGTAAACCACAACATCGGACTATACACCCACAAGTTGCACTGCCCGAGGTTATTAGCATAGTAAATGATGTATCCATTTCAGACGAGAGATCCGCGTGATAACATATCTGATGCAAAATTAATATCTACTCTTTCACTTTGATTAAACAAACATTCATTTGCATATGTTGCTCTGAGTTTTGTTTATATACCGGATATTTGTACAAGCAAAGATTTTGATACGAAAACATGTCTTCATATTAATAGCTTCTTATACAAAACGATCTTATTTTTAACTACATCATATTAAGTTTTTATATACTTGTCTGTTTTTTTATACACGTGTACGATAATTTTAAATATTCCTATACTATACATATCTTTATTCCATAAAATGAGTATCAAAAATTTAACTCCCTCAATTACCACATGAACATTGTACTTATATTTATGGCGTTAAAATATCTAAGTATTTTTTTTATTTCATAACGTCTAAAGCCATTGAAAGTATATAATCTTCGGTTATGTTATCTACAAAATAATCATGATAAAAATTTTAAACAGAAAAACTACAAGGATCAAAATTATTAAGCTAGTGTAACCAAAAACAAAATCCATTTGTTTTCATAAAAAAAAAGTACCAACCTGTTTGGATAAGTAATAGCTTAATTCTACGTTGCCTTAGTGAAGGTGCCTGCTTTCTCGGCTCAGATTCGCGAACAAGGGCTGGGTTTAACAAATGCATGTTATTAAAAACTTCAGACGTCTACAAATAACTGCCGATAACAATGGCGTACGTCTGACTTTTGCTTGATATTCAAATTTGGAACGTTGCATGGTAAGATTGCATTTTACCAGAAAATAAAAGAAATCTAAATTTCGATACTTTTTACGAAAATTAAGTATATGTTTACATAATAAACGTAAATCGTATATGAATATTTACGTAAAGTCATCAAATCATTAAATAAATATAACAAAATGAATTTATGCTCAAGTATACATTATAAATACTTTTAATGTTTTACTGATTTAATAACAGCGATGACAGCCGATTAATGCAGTGCTTCGTTGATGGTTATCTGTAATTAGGTAATAAAAAGAGGACGCAAATAAAAATTGCCGCAACAAAGTATGCATAAGGAAAGCAGAAGTTAAATTCGATAATTTAGATTTTATAAACGTTTAACCGGGACCTCTTAATTGTAACATTAAAGAGCGTTGGCCACCCATCTAGCGCCCCACGCCGCGTACTCCGCCACTGTGACGGATTCCCGACACGCCCCTCATTTGTTATACAAATTTTATACTACCCTTCGAGCGAAAGCACAGTAAACCTTCGAGGCGCTTCAAAAGAAACAATGGATGATACGTTTTCACTGTGACCATATTCACGAACTCAATGCATTCACCTATATTTCCTTAGGAATAACAAATCTAATTTTAATAATTTTGCATAAACATTTGCCAAAAAGGTTTTTAATTTTTAAAAGTTAATACATCCAAAAAATAGATTTAAAAAAGACTTGTTCTGCAAAGTAGGAAGAGACTTCTAATCAGTCTTTTTAACTTTTCTTATTTAACATTTTTTTTCTATGGGTATTTAACTAATAACTAAAATGTTATCAAAATGTGACCACGACGTAAATAGTCATAAAATAAACAAAAAAAAAATATACGCTGGAAACTGAAAACCTCCTACTATCCTAGCCATTAATAATGACCACGGGAACACATCTTTTTATTAATAATCAAGTAACATCGCACATCGTAACGAATACCAATGAAGAGTGCGAGAATTTCATTAAACTTATCACCCGAGGAAATCGCACAATTGCACGGAGGCAGTATAAATTGAGACGGCAGAAACGGATTGCGCGGTTTAGCCTAGGGCGTTTGGTGTACGGCATCGCTTTGATTAAATAAACTTTCAAGACATCGTCAGGCCGTGGGCAAGTGTCGATCATCGGCATATACCACGGCGTCTATGCCTTATCACTGTGATTTATTCAATTTAGTTAAAAAAATTATTGACCATTAAACGATTCGCAAAAGAAATGCATTATTTTAATTTTATTTATACAATACCGACGAGATGCGCAGCATATTTAACATTTATTTGATGGTAATATTTCATTATCGGCAATGATGTAAAACTTGATCTCAGTTTAATTGTCAGTTAAGTGACAGTGAGTAATACATGGTAAAGTTTGCTTGCCGAGAATAATTTTTCTCATATGATTCACAGTAAGAACAGCGATATCGTAATAGCAGATTGACATTGATGAAAAAAACCATAACACTATCCAAACTCCACTGCTCACTAATGACCGCGTCATATGGCATGTTAACTTAGCTACTACGCCACGGAGCAAAGATATGTAAACGCTTGATTGTACATAAAAATGTGGCTATGGATGGAGTGCTTGTACAACACATCATCACGGGTAGCGGTGTAAAATTAAACGTCCAATAATTTCACTTGCTACAACATCGTTCTGACCGAAACACCGTATTAGCTGCACACGATTTACCTATATACAAGTATGAATAACTGGCAATTAAATCGCTCTTATAATAACAAACTTTACTTGAAATAGATACAAATACATTAATATCTGTGGATTCTAAGCAATTACTGTTTTTTAATACTATCATTTCTTTTAACGTACAGGAGCCGCAACTGTCTTCCTCGGGGAATTTGTGACTATTCTCGGTAATTTGTTAAGGATCGAAGAGCTATTTGTCAATAAGAAACCATATTTGTCAATAAAAGATGCATGCGGTTGGATGCTTTGGCCGCATACCGTGTAAAAATTTACGACTTTATTGTGAACTTATCGCACAGTTAATTAATTTATACCATCCAAGAATATTAAAATTCCGAAACCCGACTGCGATCCACAGAAGTTGAATATTCAAGACTTTGTAAATCACGGACTTCTATTATCAGGCATTGCGATCAATGATATAATGTTAATATACGTTGTTATAGTAAAAACCGTTAGTTCTCACTATTATTTTAACTACTTCTGAAATACATGTATCGTACAATTTCAGAGTAAAACAAATAATTAATTAAGTAATCAATAAACGACTTCAGAAATTGACGATACGAAACGACAAAAGGCTTAATAAAATCTTGTTTCGGCAAGATTTCGTTTTTAATTTTAATTGTGAACAATATAGCCATTAATTTAAAATACTAATACGATAAAATTTTAACGCCTCTGCATTGATGAACTATTTTTATACAAAAATATATCGAAAACACACTAAGGAAATTCCAAGCATGTTGAAATGCAGTAGTAAACCCAAATAAAAATAGATGTTATGATTTCGTTCCGGTTTAAATTATGACTACGTAAAATTTAACATGTATCATATTTCAAATCGTATAATAGAAACGGTGACTTTTGTGACCAAATTTAAAAATTTTAAGGTTACATATCTATTAAACGTGTTATAATAAACGAAAAAAAATATCTATTAGTGTGACCACAACCACAACGAAACTTTTAATTTAATCAAAAAACTATTCTACATGACACATCTTAATAAAAATTATTTGAATAAAACAGTTTCTACAAGAAAAAATACTTACATAGTTGTGAAAGCATGGACATTTTGACTCGATCTCCTTTGTAAGTAAATCGGTAATAAAACAATAGCTTACGTTCACAACAGACTCCATACGTCAGTTGCCCATGCCTTACTTAATAAATTCAAGAGTTTGACTCGCTGTGTAGTGAGAACTCGTGTTTTACAGAAGCCGCCTCACTACGAGAGCATAAATCTAAGCGAAGTGTCGTCGGATGCCAGTTCGTTGCATGAATGGCCTCTCGATATGAGGGATAGCCGGGCATTACACCAAAGCCAGTACACCGCATATCAACTAACCGTCTTTAACGCGACGTTTTGACAATGGCCGATACAAAAATTGAAATATGAACTACCATCGCATTTCGTTGTGGAGTAACCAGCTAACAGGTTTGATATTTTAAATATTTAATTAAGATTCCAGCAAAAGTCTCAGTTAAGTTACAAAAATATACAAAAACTCCAAATTACCCTATTCAGGAATGACAATTTATTTTGTCACTTTATTTATTTTTTAATACACAACATCTCCCATTTTATTCAAAATTGTTTTCAAATAAGTTTATATAGTTAAACAATAAACCATCATAAGCTTTAGAGGTCCTTTTGCCAAATTAATGTTAATTGAAATAATATTATAAATTCACCGCTTTAACCATTTGGCGTCAAAGCTCCGGACGTCAATTTAGCGGCATTAAAATCAGTTTAAATAAATACAAAAGCATTATACGCTCCTAATGGCCATTGTAACATGGACATCCATCTTTTCATACAATATTGATGTTCCCAAAATTTATGGGCAATGTCTTAAAGCGAAATCACAAAGTCACTGCGGCTTTTTAATGTGTGAAGAGGCTCACCTCCGCCCAGAATCAGATCCTTATTGACATATTTTTATCGATGTCACTCAGGTCGTTAGCGGTGCTACATCCCCCGAATACAATTGAATGTGATCGTCGCAAACATAATTCATAATTTCGATACCATAGCCAATGCTTGCATTTGTTTTCTTGTACAGAAGAAAAAACTATCCTTATACTCTCTAAAAACAAACTTCAGTAACTCAAAAAAGCTTTTTAAATATCAATGAGATGTAGAAGCTTTGAAGTTGCCCATTGTGAAGGTTCAAAATTGACTTTAATCTACTTAGAATCTGGAGACATTCGCCTCTAAAGCACGTTTTTGTATTCAAACAGATTTAATCTTTTTCTCTTGCGTACAATCTTTAATACTACTACAAAAAAAATCGAGGTATGACGTTGAGGCATATATATATATGTATATCAATTATTTTTTAATAGGAAAAGTTCTTTGTACGTACTTTAACTTTATAATTGTAATAAAGACATGAATATATAAATATTAATGACATTTTACGTCACGTGCGGTATCTAATATACGTCAATTAGTATAAAGTAGCCTAAATAAGACATCAACGCGTTTGGCTTTTAAATATCAAAAACCGTGTGGTAGTTTTTATTATGATTACTGTAATTTTCATTTGATAATACAACTTATGCCTTAGATTCTTCAAAACATCGCAGTTTAGAATATTTTCTGTTCAACCAGTATTACATTTATCTTATCGGATGTCGTCTACTTCGGTATCATCGCAATTTAATAGTAAACATAATTTATTGGTAGAATAGTAATAAAGGCATCTAGATATATTCTCATTAATCTTGTTGTAACTGATCTATCATCATATATTTTTTTACTTTACTATTTTCATTGCATATACTTTTCAATTATTCGTGTTAATTGGTTTTTGCTCGTGTCCTACATATTTTACCTTAATTTTTTTTACGATATCGAAGACAGCTCTCAAAATACACGATAAATATTGATGCTAATTAGATTTAAATATTTCAGATATATGAATCTTAACTCGAAAATTACGTTCTGAAAACCATCAGTAAATGCAACATATACTTCCATGTAAATATACTTTAAACGGCTTCCTCCGTCTCAATCCCTTCTATTTATCTTCGTTCGCCATTAATTCAAATTTTCACACCTCGCTCTGATGCAGGGGCGTAACATAATTGCCTTCGTATCAACTTTAAATAACTACGTTTCCTCAATAAAAAGTATTTAGATGGCCTTACGTGACGACAGCCGCTGCGGGCCAATGTCAGTGGTAGCAAATTATGGCAATCCCGACACCTACGAGGTGCTAACTGAGGCTGCAACCTACAATTTGCGAAACTTGAAGCTGCGAGTAACGTACGCTGGCGGCGAACCGTAGTAATAAAGGCACTGATTTAAAATTTTACTGTATGCTTTTGTACAAAAAAATATCTGCATTCAAAGTTATTTGGACGACGTCGAAAATTTTGTCCTTTTTTTTAGGAACGGATAATTATACCTTTTTAATTAAATTTTATTATAACTGTATTGCATCATTATTACCACTTCATTTATTAAATATTAACACATTCAAAGCATTATAACGATTGGATTTTAATAAGAAAATAACGGGTATTGATATGATCTTAAATGTACGTTAGCTTATTTTAACTAACATCCAAAATCCCGATATTTTAATATTAGCGATAAACTTCCAAGGCACCTGGTGTAGCAGCCGAAAGCAACCGTGTGTAATTCGGTTAAGAACTGGGCAGCGCCGGTCCACACCGGACGCCTACCGCGTCCGTCGAGACAATAGCCGCGCAACAAAAGGAAACGGCCGATCGATTTTAAATCGGCCGTGCAATCTCCGCGCGGTGTAATCTTGCAAATATTTATTATATGTCAAAACAATATGCCGAAATGGTACGCTTATTGTGGTTTTTACAAATGCGCCTGTTGCGCCTCGGAGCGCTCGTTAGCGTGAAGTACGGCGCATTGTGGGGGTTACAATGGGGGGCGGTGCGACCCGCAGGCGCTCGCGGGAGGGAAAGCGCGGTCGTTTGTTCTTAAATTATTGACAGATTTCATGCACGTATGTAATGTGGACTATGCGTTATCATCGATTCGTTTTGTGATTTACGCTTTGAATAGGATACCAATAATGTTCGTCTTCCCAATTTCTCTTAAAGGCGCCGCCTCACTTATTTTAAACAACACACGCCAAAAATGTATTTACTAAATTGGATTATTTTGTACAATCACTTTTAATCGTCATAAATTTAACTAGTTCAATTCAAAAAGCGCCCTCTACTGAGAAAAACCACTGCACGTAAATTTTTCTCTCACGAAAAGTGAATTGCTTGAACGGTTCAGAAAACCAAGTACTTCACTACCATGTTATAACATTCTACCCACTTTTATATTCCTCTGTTGGAAAGTAGATTCATACTATACCACGCTGGCCATCGCCAAATTGGCGGATATGGCTTGTCGTCGAAAAGTCATAACATTTATTGGTTGAAAATTTTAAAGAACAACGTGATTCACACCACAGCACCTTTCCTGTCGCCGGGTAATAGTGAGCAATCATTACTATTTCTTTATAGTTGATCAGCATTGTAAAATATATTAGTGGACTATTGAAATGTTTACTGACTTACATATAATTTTAACTTAAAAAATGAAAATTGACATTTTAGGTTTTAAATACCGTTTAGCAAAAGACAAAAAGAATAACAATCCTTGTAACGTATCTGAGTAGCATCATACTATTAAGAATTAGATATATTGAGTCGACGTAACGTTTAATCGATCACTGTAGAATCAAATAAGAAAGTTATAAAATTATTGTGACATCTATATTATATTTTTAATGTAAAATTTAGTAAAATTCTCACCAGATAGTGAAAATACTTCAACGAAACTCGTACATTATTTGTTAACACGTTTTTTTAAATAAATATAAATTTAAAAAAGAAAAGCTGCGTTTTTGCTTAAATTACTCGTGTAAACATTTAATTACGAAGCCGACATTCAGGTCGCAACGAAATTAATTATAAAAGTACCCCGCCACGTATGCACGTCGAGTCGTGAGTATCGCGTTTTTCAACAGCGGTCACTTCACAAGAGACACTCGAAGTAGCCGATATTTAAATATCTCATTAAGCTCTTTGTTAATAAAGAAACAATCATAACGTTCGTGAATTCCCGTTGCGCCGGTTTCAATAACGGCGCGTGGCGACTGACTCAGTTTTACGACAAAATAATATACTTTAATTATAATGGAGCGTCATGAAGTAAAAAGGCGGGACACGCGACATCTGTATTAAATTTTAATGGAATAGCAGTTGCACCTGCGCGGTTCGGAGAGTGCGCGGCGCGCCGGCCCGAAGTCCGATAGCCGTCGGCCCTTCGGAATCCGCAAAGTGTATCTAATTAAATATTAATTACACTCGCACGTCCAAAAGAACAGGATTTCTAATGAACGAATCTCGTGTAACGGGACGCGATAAAAAACGAAAATAATCCCATTTAAAGATCGCGACAATAACCCAACAACAAAGTTGTTATCACCTACATTCTTAACATGAATACGAACTAAAAAAAAATTTGAATTTTTAATGAAAAAATTATATTCGTGATATATTTATTAAATTGCAATATCTTTCTGGCAACATCTTTCAGTTTATGTCAATGTCAATTTTTTTTCTGTACTATGGTTTCATAATTTGTAAATCAAAAGTATTCACTCGAAAATATGAACACATTCCCTGACATGCTGTTTATTAGTAGGTTTCATTTCCAGACCACGTGTAGCGTTTTCGGTGCACGTAATCAATCCAATAATCGTGTGTTAATATTTATTTAGTTCATGCTCTCGCACTGATAACAGACTACAGAGTCGCGTGTGCTGCTACTTTCAGTACACGGTTACCGTCACAGAACGATTTAGATGAAAACGTCTTCATTTAAAAATTCCACATGACTTACAAATGAGTTTCTTTCTGCATGTAGCTGTAACGATTCACGTAGCATGGAATGTGGTAAAATGAGTGAACGTTAAAAGCAATATTCCATTTACTCATAGAATGATTATACTACGACAGAAAAGTAATGATTGCAATCATCAATATGTAAAAATATCATTTAAAGTACATTTTTCTTTCTAAATATTAAATTATCTACTACATTCTAGTACCTACAGAGATATATTTATTCCAAAGTTTTAATGTTGTGTACGTGTGAATCGTGCCAATGGAATCTCATTAGACGACAACTTCTGATACGCAATAGAAAAGAGCCCGCAACGCCGGCTATTACTGCTTCGATTTTAATTATTGAATGACATGATTATTAACCATAAATAACGGCAGGTGCAAAATTGACTTTGAAACGAATTAACGGTCGGTTTAACGTTAACTGGTAAACTTAACTAAAATACTGCGTCATTTTTGTTAAAGTTTTGAGGAAAGTTAGTGAAATCACTTGACGATAAGTAGATAATCTTAGATTTTAAGGTCACCTTACTAATTTGGTAAGGTGTATGCTTTCTACATATTTGTTAGCAATATCACGAGAAATGCGCCTTCAACATAATTTTCCTTTACGTCTCATAGTTAACGTTACGACAAAATCTAGTGTTTACTAGCTACTTTGATAACATTTTTGATTATGATTTACTTATTCTCTGTCGTTCGCCAATGATTAGTTCTTTAATTAAAGTTCTATGACGTAACCGACGTGATTGTTTAGTGAAATAAAATGATTAAAAAAGTACGAAATGGTGTTTCCTATTTATTAAGTCAATTACAGTTCTTCAACAGAGTCAATATGTAATAGGATAAAACAAACATATCTTCCGGCCCGATAAATAGAAAGAAAGTAGTATCCGTTAACGGGAATAGAAAGCGAACGTATGTGTTATGGGTTTATAACTTTCGCTGCTGAAAAACAAATTTCACTTTTAATGTGAACAATCTGTCTATTGTCTTATACATGTTTTTTCTGTAAAAGAAATGTTCTGCTTAACACTTAAAATTGCTTTGTTAGTTAGGATGGTATCATATTTATAAAAATTAAAACTCAATTATGTTCACTACACAGTTTTATGTTAAGCATAAAACATTTACCATTATCACATTAAAATTTCTATGATTAAATTACGCAACTAGCAATTCCTGTAATCGGGTAGGTACGGTCATTATAACCGCCACAGAGTCCATTCTAGTTACCATCACTTTGTATAAATTATATAAAAATAAGCGCGTTGAGAAAGGGATACACATAACGGCGTTCAGTATAGAAGAGACAGTGATGGGTGGAGTGGCGAGGGCAGGTGTCACGGGACATCTGCTGGTCCGCGCTCCGGCACGTGGCTCAACCCTCTAAACCGACCTCCACGGATCGCCTACAGGAAAAAGTTGAGAAATCCCTCTCGTGTCTGGCAACAACGAACACTTTTAATTACCACTCGAGTAAAATTAGGAAATCGCCGATTAACAAACGCTCGCTAATAATTCAACTTTGATATTAGCTCACAAACAATAGCTTGTCTCCTCTTCCGAAATTGCATTTTTAACAACAACTACACCGAATTTCATCTTTTTTTTTGGTTTCAATGGTTACTCAAATAATATAAATACTATATGAAACTCTTGACGTTGATAAGTCACCTTTCAGCTATGAAACTGACCCCTTATGACACAGAAATTCTCTTCTAAAAAAATTGCTACGATATGTCAACAATTCTTTATTCGAAACTTAATTTAGTACGAGAAAGGAGGTTAGCTTCCAAAGAATATGCTATTATGTCCGATGCAAAAAATCAATTAAACATCCATTAAATGCGAGTTTTTTTCTTTCCTGGCAAGATATCATCATCCTCTGAGTCAATTTCTTTAATAGCTTTTGAAAACACTGTATATGCTGTCTTGTACGGAGGTTATCTGTAATTAAATTATTCTGCCCATTCTTTAGAATAATACCAGATCTTCCATAGGTTTTATCACTGGTATTTTAAAATTTAATTAGGAATCCGACTATTGAAAGATAATATTATTATATATATAATAGTTTGTCTTCTATTGTTTAAAAATTTTATTTTCCATATTATAATATACTACATATATATATCCTTCTTGCTTTTGTTGTAATTTTAATGTAACTGAAACATTACCCAATTCACTTCTACTATTGTATGCCGTTTAGCTCCTGTCAGCTATATAATTAGATAGCATCTATGTAAATTGATAACAATACATAGAGTTATTGGCTTTTTTCGTTTATATAATATAAGAATCATAATTACCGTATACATAGTTTTAAGCTATATAAATTTTAAATAAAGTAAAGGTTTTACAATAAAACAAAATAATACAAGCATTTATACTCGTATGATTTTTTTATTGCTTGTCAGCTAACCACTTGGCCTTGATTTTAACTGAAAACCGTGTTCGCCCAGAATACTTCTGGCTCTCACATGTATGACTGCTGGAACACAGTAATGCTGTTATGGCGGCAGATTGACACTAAGCATAGTAGCTAGCCAGGTGGATTTGAAAAATCGTACCACCATCCAGAATCCACTAATCCTGTGCGCCGGGAATCAAACTCGGGACCTCCGCATTACAAGGCAAGCGGCTATACCACTGCACCATGAAGGCAGTCAACATACTATCAAAATATTATTTATCTTAAGTATAATATAAGAAATATTTTAAATTGCTTATGTAACCATTTACAATTAAATTGCTTAATAATTATGCATACAGAGAATTGTAGCTTATAGATACGTATCCATATTTTTTTTCGACGATTTAAATTTAAAAAGGAATACAATTTCTCGTTAGAGTTAACTGAGCGAATACGACTAAATCGAATCACGATAGGAGGTAATACAGAACTTTGTTAACGTTTTCCTAGAACACTATTAGGACTACGCGATATCAAAGTTAAACAAATTTAACCTGGTTGAAATTGTATGTCTAGTAAAACATTTATTAATACATACGGTGAAGCAGTAGTCTTGAAACGGTTAAACGGCAACTAGTTCATTACAATTATTTTAACAATATTTAATGAAAATATTACGTCAAAATATAAAAAACAGGTTTAAGTACTTATGTTTTTCCCTCGAACGCAAAGGTTAATAGCACGCCTTGTCACACGGGGATACCTTGTTTGATTGTGGGGTTATACAATCTGAATAATTTGGGCAGTGATTGACGCTGTGGTGTAGGACAGCTAGAATATATTTGAACCATCTTAAATGTCAAATACCGCCATTATTTATATATATATACAGCATTACTGTACTCCGGCCTTAACACATGTCAGATTCAGCAGTATTCCGGGTTAACACGCTTTCCATCTCCAGCCTTATTTTCATTTATCATAAGGTGAATTTGAGAACAAGTGTGAGCCCGAATCGAATTAAAAAAGCAATATTTAAAAATTATCTAGACGATATATAACAACAAATCGAGCTTCTACTGTCAAATTTGTAACAATTACATAACAGTGTTGTTTTTGTAATTAAAAAAATAATCTATAATAAATTACATGAATATACTATGCTTGTCGTAAAAAATTATTGTGTACTTCAATCGAAATCAGACCGGTCGCATTTCAATTTAATGATGCTCTACTCGTATGCGCGCTATAAAGTTTCTCTAAACCCTTTCAAGCCATTAGTAAATGATGCCAATCCATCTTATCGATACTTCACTGCTCAAATCGATTAATGTTCACTGTTGTTAGTCACCTGATTTCGTCACCAAGTAAACAGGTGCGCGAGCACGCGACTATCATTGGCGCGTGATATTTAATTACGTAATTAAATAATTCGCCTTTAAAACGGAACAAGGAAATTTAGAATTTTAAATTATCTATTTTTATTGTATCATTTTAAAAGAGCATTAATACATAACGACTGGAGATAACTTGAATCCTCGCTTATCTTTACCTTAAATAGGAGCGACACAAAAAAAAGTAACTTACAGAGATATCTATCTACGTGTTACATTTTTTCTCCATTAAATAAATATCAATTCACCGATTCTTTATGGAATTAAACTAGCAATTCATTATTTAGTTTACACAACTTTTCAGAAACCTTGTATTTTCAAGTAAACTAGCTGAACTCTCGGATATTCAATAGCAGTGTAATTTTTTGTCCTTACAAAAATTATTTGAATAATATACGATAGAAATTGACGTCATGTAACGCTGTCTGTTGACGTCTTACATGAAATGTTATACAAATAAAAATTATCTTAAAAAATATAATTTTTCGAGATGTAATAGACAAAACAGCCTGCTATTCTCGTATATTTTCAGGACAAATAATCAGAGGATATTGAAGATTACCATTCACAAATAATAGTTATCTTCTACCTTTATATATAAAATCCCAAGTTTAAAGAGGTGGTCCTGGACATGATTTTGAAAGGGTGTTTTTATCCCACAAGGAAGGAAAAGTTTTCAAGTTTTATAAAGTGTTCAAATTTTATATATACTTTTTATCCTGTCATGACTCGAAAAATTAGTACACACTGAAGGATATTCATTTAAATATTAAATAACGAAAATACCATGCCCATAGAAGCGGGCGCATAGCGGCTGGTTTGTGTACATATACATAAAATATCTCATAATTATAATTATTCATGACACTATTTAGGTCATACTTGTATGACATCATGAAAAGTTGTTACCAGAATTAATGATTTAATTACTCCGGTGATATGATCCGGTCTTCACCTGTCACTTGTGATGGTGCGGTTCTGTCCACTTTGACGTGACACGTGTTTGTACAGATAAGTATGTGGAATTCGATACGGAATGTGAAAGCAACGGAAAACTCAAACTTGCACCTCGATCTATTTGCATGAGTAGATTTGAAGATTGTGCAATTGTAATAAAAAAAAATATATGGTACTTATGCATCTAATTCTCTTATTACACGATAGATACGTTCCCGAAAATTTCGTGTAAATAAAATGTAAGTATAAATAATATCAAGATATACATGTTGGAGTTTTCGCGAATAAAATATTATATCAGCTAAAAATTTTAATACAAAAAATATATTATACAAATATTTTTTCTTAAGAATATCTTGAGAATTAGGTGTATATTTGTTCTTTTACTTAGTAGATGTTTTTTTCTAATGAGACTGTATTGTCCTAAGGTTCACCACAAAGATTGTTAAAACACTTACAAGTTTCGGTTAGAAATTAGATTAAAATCACTAGTGCTAATCATATTAATAAACGCTGACAATAGTTTTAGTTCATTTGGACAAAAGAGGCAAATTGAAAACTTCTATTTAAAATATTCTGTTAAATTTTGCTATGATTAATCCAAAATCATCCATTACAATATACAGTAAAATCAAAATATATTTTCATTGTCGATAATAATATAAATGGTTATAACAATATTTCCTAATTCTGTTGTAAAACTATGGTGTCAAGTTGAATCAGTATAGATGTAGACAAAAACTGTTTACTACAAAGTAGTAAATGAAACAACGTAAAATCCAATTTATATGCATGTAACATTACAGAACATAAACACTGCCTGTGAAAAATAGAATAGTTATGAAAAATTCATGTGATTTATTGGGAATACGACCATGTTAGAGAGGATGCCACGCCGCGGGAAGTGAGTCGTTGTGCGAAGCCAAGGCGTTTGTAACTGTATATTTCAATGCTGAGAAATAAATTCTTATGACATGGCTTAACTTCTTATTTATAGTTGATGTTCGACGAAAGCTAAAATTTATCGACCAAAATATTAAAACTTTAATTGTTTTATTAGTACACAATTTTCGATTTGTTTTAATTTAAAGTATATGAATAATAACTAAAAAAAAAATTTTTGTTATTAAATAACGTTTTAAAGCCAAGCTATATCTCAACTACCTATGTACAATTAATTATTTAAAAATAATACAAGTAATTATTCTAAAATATCATCAGGAATGATTTACTCATAAAAAGATGAAATTTACTAATGAAACCATTTTAGAAAAAAACCTGTGAGTGTTCTTTTTATAGTAACATCAAAAAATTAAGTTGTTATGGCCATGGAGATATGTGAGAACAATGAGCACTTGCAAATGTCTGAGATTAATAAGACATATTTCAATAAAATAATTTGCTACAAATTATAATATTTTTGTTATTCATTATTCACAAAAAAATATTTCAATTTTTTTGTAATTTTTCCTGTATTAATATTTGCCTGTAAAAATTTAAGTAGCAATATTTGTTTTCTATAATATTGCTAACATTAATTGGTAGTTAGAGCTCGTTATTTCACAAAAGTATTTTATACTTCAAAATTAGGTAACTAAAACATTTATCCATATATAATGAAACACGAATTGAAATTTAGTTACTTCATTTATTAATATTCAAACACATGCGAACATTCTAGACAATAAAAGTACACAGTTGATTAAGACTGACGAAAATAAATAAAAAATATAGCATCTGGATAGCGACTTGCCTGAGTTTTTTAATGAAAAGGATTTGTCACAATGGCAATCGCATATCACGCCTTTTTCTTTCATATAGAAACAGTAATAACTCGTTCCTGACGTAGATTCTACAACCATATTCAGACGAATACAATAAAATGAAAATAAATAATTGCTCAAAATACTGTAACCATTACTCTCTTGGGTCTATTTTAAGGTGTGTCTAATGCATTCGCGGAGAAGAATGACCACACTTCTAGGTTAAATCGAGAATATTTTCCCTTATTTATCAAATGAATATATTCTATGTAATAATATATCCCGTACTTGTCTATGTAAAATAAAATACTTTTAATATCAAAAAAAATATCTTAAAAGCTCGTATGCATTATTATATATAATTAATAACTGCTATTATTAAAGAGACCCAAATATAATAAGGCAAACTTGTAAACATTCTTTGCCCCTTTAAAAGTAAAACTATAAATTTCTTGAATTTGCTTCATTGCTTTACTTAATTTGGAAGTTAACTTATAAAAACTCAATTTAAAGTAAAGATCTACAATAACATCACAATTCTATATAGTAACTTGTATGACTATACAAAATAAAATTGTAATTAATAAACAGCAATAGTATCTAAGCTAAAGATTTACTTTTTATTTACTTTTTACTACTATTTACTTAGAGAAGTTGTACTGGCGTTTTTTGGGTACGATTGATAAAGGACGGAAAAGGTATAATTATGAAAAATCCAAAATAAAAAGTGGGTATAAGACATCTTCAGTAAGGTTAATTTACGGGTAATAGATGTTGCGGTAACGGAAGCACGTAGGTACACAAATCTAGATAACGCACCTACATTTATGCTGTAAGCCTCGATGAACAATCATCACTATTGCCAATTTTTTAAGCGCTGTCGCCACCAAAATTACTAGATACGAGACTTATTATCTTACACTGCCGGCCAAAAGTTTGAGACCACCTTGAAAAAATTACAATATTGAATAAAACTCCAAAAGTTAGTGCTC